>CAIGRP010095004.1:0-36173 GCA_903798385.1 Fraxinus cuspidata | reverse complement strand
AGTACTTATAGAGGCAAAATTAGGTTTTAAAAAAAAAAAAAAAAACGTACAATAAAGTGGTTTCATGTAGAATTTTGGTAGAAAAAGGAAACAACTCGAATTTTGCCAGATTTGCCCTGGGTAGTCTCCCTGTAGGGAACTGGGTACTTACCCAGGCAAGATTTTCAGCCACTATTTTGAACATTCAAGTCGGACGATCACCCAGCTTTGTGACTAGATAGTTAGCTAGTTATGCAAGCTTTCAAACTATGGGTTTTGATCACTGAAATCGATTCTTGATTCTTTTAAGTACTTTTCTCTTGCAATTTCGATCCTTTAACTTTTAATTGTATTAAATTGAACCCGTAACATCTTCAATATTCATTTTGTGGCCCGAATCAACTATTGAAATGTTGCAATTTAGTTCCCACTATTTGATATTCACCCACTTTTGCCAAGTTTCGCTTATTTCTTTCAATTTCTCTTTCATTCATCAAGTTTCACCTAATAAGTAAAATATACAGTGAATTAGGCCATACTTAATCAAGAGAACTTCAAAATATTCATATTTAAAGGCTCGAATAAATGTATAAAATACACATATTAATCATTTTGGGGCTATTTCATTAATCTAAAAGGATATGGGTATTCCACAATAGAAGCAAATGTCAGAGGGGTTTTGCACCAATTATCCTTTTTTTCTACTTATCAATCCAACAAAAATTCTTTTTTTTTTTTTTTTGTCCACTGGCTACATCCCTGCTTGAATTATCATTTTCATGATTGGTAATTCTAAGTTTATGTTGGTAAGAATATTTTATATATAAAGTTCAACGGTAGAGTAGCAATAATTCTATTGGGTTTAATTCATTATACTCATCACTCCTCATCAACAAATTTCAAGTGTCAATTAGCGCACTGGACGATACAGGATGGACGTGTCATTGGATGACAAATACTTTCAGAAAGTACTTTAAATATTAGTAATGTTAGGATTTTCTTGTGTTGTATTTTTTTTATGACTCGGGTGTTTAAATTTCGCCCGACTAATCTTGAGGAGTGACAGCATTCCCCCCTACTTCACCACCTGGGTTATTCTGGATGGGGTAACAGATTATACACACTTGAATCGGACATTCGACGAGATTTTCTTATGTTATATTTCATTTTCTGTAAGTGTTACTTTACTTTTTAGATAATGAAACTCTCGTTTGAATTCCTTTTTTATTTTATAAGTTTGGGATATGTTATCTTCTAATGTGATATTCAAAATAATTGAGCACCATAACCTGTAGTTATGCAGAAAAATATTTTCTTGATGTGTGAGTTGAGTAGAAATTGTATGAACATTCAATCTAACATTTTTCGAGCATTTGTTCTTACTTTAAAAATTCACTGCAGATTGTGAACTTCGAATTTCAGAAAGATCCAATTGAAAATGAACCCTTATAGAGTTATCTATGATCAAGAATTGAAATTATATCAATTAGAGGCTCTAAGGATTTATTGTAGTGTATTTTTTTTTAATTGTATCAAACTATGATTGAAAACACAGTCTCAACGTTTCTAAAAAATGTTTTAGCGTCTCAAACATCATTACCGAGGATAATTATCTGATTGGTTACTGAACTTTGTGTAAGGTTTTCAAGAGGTCGTTGAACTTCAAAAATATTTTTGTTAGTCACTGAAGTTCTCAGTGATGAATATAATTATATTTTGCAAAATTTAGTGACTAACGCGAAAACTTTTAAAGTTTAGAGGGTTCTTGAAAACCTCATGCAAAGTTCAGTGACTAATCATGTAATTTATCAATCCTTATGTATTTTTACTTTTTACTTTCTTTCTTTGATCTTCGCATTTGTTTGAAACTAAAAATGCATTTTCGAATAATTGATTGATAGAGAATGTGTAATTAAAAAATAAGAAAAAATTTGAGTTTGCTTTATTATTATTTTATTAAAGAATGAGTAGTTGAAAATGAGAGAAAAATGTATTTTAAAAATAATGGGGATCAAACAAGGGTTTAAAGAGGCTAGCTGACAACCTTGTTGGTTACCTCGGGATAAAAGTATGTATATATATATATATATATAAGTTTGACGATACTAGAGAAAATAAAATTATGGGGTATGAGTAAAAAAAATAGAAAAAAAAAGAAAAGAAAAAATAAAGACTAAAAAAATAAAGATTGGTTAATTATCTGATTGGTTACTGAACATTGCATAAATTTTTTAGGGGGTCACTGAATTTCAATAGTTTTCTCGTTAGTCAGAATGATTGATGAATTTATATTTTGTAAATTTCATCGGCTAATATGAAAACTTTTGAAGTTCTCAGTGATGTATGATATTATATTTTGTAAAATTTAGTTTTTAACGGAGAAACTTTTGAAATTCAGTTGCCTCTTGAACACCTTTTTATAAACTTCAGTGACCAATCGGGCAATTATCTCTCATCATTGGGATCCTGATTTTTGGTATGTCTTATATATATAACTTGAGCTATCTTTGTAAAAATTTCAAAATTTTTGGTGGACGTTTGCTATGTTAAACTAATTTTTGCACCTCATTATGCGATCGGAAAAAACAGCACAAGCTAGCTGAAATTTTTCCAAAACCTTTCTATTTTTTTCCCCCATAATTTATAAAGTCTATATCGACAAGATTTTATGTTCTCCCATTATTTATTAAGTACTACAAACTTTGAATTATTTAATGTGATGTTAATGTTAACTTATTATTAGTAACGTATTGGCGTCCGATTTCTAGGAATTTGAGGCATTACAATTAAATTATATATTGAGTTTCATTATGATCCACTTCTCAACCCAAGAGAAGAATACAATTAAGTGAGCAATTGAAAATGTTTGGTATCCCTTCGCAGCAAAGGGAAATACCATGTTTGATATTTGGAATGAGGGCTTTATAATTCTGAAGAGATACTGTTACTTGATCCCATGTGTTTATATTCTATCCTTGCATCAGGATCCATCTTGGAATTTCAAAAGATTTAGGTAAGGCAAATCTTAGTTAAATTGATTTGAATTAAAAGCCTGTTTGCGCCGTTAAAATATTAAGAGTGTTTTTTTAAATCGCAGATTGATAAACAATGTGTAATTAAAAAATAAGAAAAAATTTCAAAATTGCATATAATATTATTTTATTAAAGAATGTGTGATTTAAAAGAAAAAAACAAAAAAGTATTTTGTAAAGAAAAATAAAAATCAAATAAGAGCTAAAGAATGTGAATATTAATCATTTGTATTTGTCAAATACCAATGTACACGTGGATCGGTATCCTTATTTCAACAAGGAAATTGTAATTTTCTTTCAAATATATGAATTTGGATTTATTTAGTTTTGAAAAACATACAAAGGTTACCGTAGACATAATAAAAAAAATAACAAATAATGGGTTGAGTCAATTTAAATAATTAGCCCAAATTAAATTTATTAAATTAAAACTCACTAACACCCATAAAATTTTAAAGGCCCGTCTTAAATACCTAACCCAATCAAATTTACGGAAACCTACTAAGGCCCGTAAAATTTTAAGGTCCGTCTCATTATTTCTAGATTCACAATTATTCAATTATAATCAATTTAATTGAATTAATTAAGTGATTATCAAAATTGATCATGAATTTTTCCTATAAATAGAGTCAATAGTTCATAAAATAAAAGGAGAAGAAAAGAGGTGAAAGTGCAAAGGAAAATCACGAAGTAATGAAGAAATTCCAAAGTCGGGGGAAGAGAATAAATCATCCCAACTTCAAGTCCGGCGAACACGAAGAAGATCAAAATCTTCTTCAAATCAAACAAACCCAAAAGATCAAAGTTTTCTTCGAATTAAATCGAAATCAAGTCCAAATTTCGAAGCGTAAATCCAAACTCCGAAATTCAAGCATCAAACAAGTCAAATTTCTCGATAAATCAAATTATCAACGAATCTTGAAGGCTAAGATTCAAGTCACGTGACTCATCGTTTTAAAACATTCAAATCATCAATCAGGGGATTTTGTAATTTTGCAACTACAAGAAAATTCATATTTATTTGTATTTTTCAAAAATACAATTTGTAACGATTTCTGTATTTTAATACGCGAAATACATCGTACAGTTACGAGTAAAGTTAGAGTTATGATTCTTAGAGCGAATGAAAATTATAGATAGTCATTACTTGGTGTAGCTAGAATTCAGTTTTTTTTTCTAATGATTTTGATAAAAATTAGTGAAATATATAGTTGAAAGGTTGTGGATTCTATAAAATGTATTGTTAAAATTAATTATTGATTTTAACTTATATTTTTATCAACTTTTTAAATTACAAGCAGGTTGATTATAATACAATGTGTTGGTCAACGATAAATCTCATCAATATAAATAACAATATTCAAGATTTTTAGTGCAAATGAAAAACATGCAAAAATTAATACAATTGCTGACCATATTGAGCCCCTTTTAACTACCATTATTTCAAAATACTCATTTTTAATTATGCATTCATATAGTAAAATATTTTGTATGTAAATTATGAATTTTTTCTACTTTTTAACCATACATTTTTCAAAAATTTACTATTTAAAACTTTGGTTTTACCAAATAATAGCCATCGCGATTATCATTCACCAAATATTTCAATAACAGTCATGTTACATTTACACACTTCCTCACACCTTTGTTCATACTATTCCACATGGTTACATCTACTCTTGATTTTGTACTCACCCATCATATCATTGCACATATTTCCTCCACATAGGAAAAATTTCGACCAAGTTGTTATGTAAGATGTTAATATATCATTATTCTTTCAATAAAATTGATTTAGTTTTGAAAACAGCTATATAAAAGGGTTACTTCAATTGTCAACTACCAGGAGATATATATATATATATATTTTTCAAATAGCTAAAAGGCTTATTTATTTATTTATTTTTCATTTGTATTAAAAAATTAATGTATTTTGGTCAACCCCAAATATCTCTCCACAAGTACTTGTAGGAAGCAATTAATTTTATATTTTAAGGGATAATTGCAATCAGGGTCTCATGTCTCTTAAAAAAGTGCAATGGCGTACTAAACCTTTTATTTTTGACACTTTCATCTAAAACATTTGAAAAATATGCAACTCAAAGACCTTTGGACGATAATCGTATTAAAGTCCATTAATTGACCAATTATACATCGAGTGAGCTTCAATTTACCATTTTTTGAAAGGACAATAATTTCTCCACATTTTCTATGTTTCTCCAAAATGTATTGTTTCTTTCCGTCAATATTTTGTTTGTTTTCCATGATATTTGTTTATATCAATTCAATTTTCTTCTCCAACTTTTATGCACTTATGTTCTACAAAAGGGAGTTAATTCCCTAAATAGTCACTGAACTTTGCCAACAGTTTTCAGCAGGTAACCGAACTTCAAAACTTCCCTAAATAGTTACTGAACTTTGCAAAAAATTCATAGGGGGTCACTGAACTTCAAAACCTCCCTAATAGTCACTGAACTTTGCCAAAAATTCCCATGAGCTCATCAAACTTTGCAAATTGGGACCCCGTACATCAATGGTTTGGTGATCCCCTAGGAACTTTTTGTAAAGTTGAGTGATCATTTAGGGAAGTTTTGGCAAAGTTTAGTGACTATTTAGGGAATTTTTGAAGTTCAGTGAACCCCTATGAACTTTTTGTAAAGTTCAGTAACTATTTAAGGAAGTTTTGAAGTTTGGTGATCCCCTAAGAACTTTTGACAAAGTTCAATGATTATTTAGGGAATTAACCCTACAAAAGGTGATTGTTTGTAGTTATAAATTTGTTCAAGGTCACTCGACCGTATTTCTTAAAATTCGTTTTTTCTCAAATTTATTTTTAATTATACATTCTATAATTGTATCAATTTTTATAAAATTTTCAATCATACATTTTATTATGGATGAACGTGGTTTCATTTGGTTCTGGTTCCAAAAGAATCGAACATAACCATGAGCCAATGATTTTTTTTTTTTATAATGGAACCAAATATTTTTTTTAAGATGCGGAACCAAATCGAACCGAACCATTTGGTTTTGGTTCGGTTTGATCTGGTTCTAGTATTATTACTTAAATTTTCAGACTTGCATCACAACCATTAGTTACGAATATATACTTAAATAAAAAATATATGCATCAAACATTTAGCAAATTCAAATTATCAATAATCAAGATTATAAAAGTCCAAACTAATAAACAAAATATAAACAAATGAGTCATTGCGAGAAGTTAATAATATCGAGTTCCATTTTCATCCTCTTCAAATCAATTCCTTTACATGAACCCGTTAGACCTACATGAGAAAAATGAAATATGAAACTGAAATATAAAGTTAAAACATGAAATTAATAGGCATGAGTGGTGACAAAATGACAAAGCCAAGCAACTTAGCCCTTTCCAAATAGAGAATACAAATTTCAGTTAGCATTTAACGACAGTTATACAAGTAAAAAAATAAAAGTAGAAACAAAAACTTTATATTGAATAAATGTGAGATTGACCCATCATGATAACATATGCCGTAGTGTACCAAATTCCAAAAAATAAATAAATATTGAATAATAAGAAAATTAATGGGCTAAACACATTTTATGGGCTGTATCAAAATAATGGCTATTGGGCTGGCTTCGACTAACATAAAATCAAATTCATACAAAAAATAAAATTATAGGGTAAATAATACAAAACGTCCTTATCTTTCAATGTCATTGTGCAAAACGTCCATACCTTTCATTTTTTGGCATTTTCACCTATACTATACCTTCCACATTTCATTGCGTAAAAGGTCATTTTTATCCATTTTTTCAAATAAAACAAAGAGAAGAAGTTGAATAAACAATTTCAACTATAGTTTTTAAGTTTTTTGAAAAAATTACAAAGAAATCATAAATTCTTCACCACCACCACCACTTTCACAACCTACCAAGCTCCCACATATAGATCTACATATCACCACATTTCGACCATCATGCCCATCGGACTCTACCACCACCAACCTCGCTTCACTCCCCCACTATCCTCCCGCACACGAATTTGAAGATTAGAGCATTTAGGACACACCAATTTTGATCAGATAACCATCTCCTTGCATCACGCCCGTGGAGAGTTTTGGACCAGAAATTGAAATGGTTGGGAGGATAATATTTTGAAAAAATTAGGACTATGATTGCAATAAATTGTTTATTTTTTCTATTCTTTNCTATCCTCCCCCACACGAATTTGAAGATTAGAGCACTTAGGACACACCAATTTTGATCAGATAACTCTCTCCTTACATCACGCCCGTGGAGAGTTTTGGACCAGAAATTGAAATGGTTGGGAGGATAATATTTTGAAAAAATTAGGACTATGTTTGTAATAAATTGTTTATTTTTTCTTTTCTTTTCTTTTTGTTTCATTTAAATAGAGGGGTAAAATCGTCATTTTATTGGAAAAATGGTTGAAAATGACATTTTGCACAATAAATGTGAAAGGTAGGAGTGAAAATATCAAAAAATGAAAGGTAGGAACGTTTTGCACAATGACATTGAAAGGTAGGGACGATTTGTGCTATTTACCCAAAATTATAAATTAAGTTTGGTTCTCGGTTTGATTCTTGGTTCTAGAGTTAGAATCGAACCAAAACTATAACCAAATAGTTTTTTGTTCGAAGAATTAAAACTATTAATTTTTTTTGTAGAATCGAACTGCCTGGTTTAGATCGGTTCTGACTTGGTTTGGTTTGGTTTGATCTGGACATTTTATCCACCCCTACATTTTATCAACTTTTATCAAATTTATTACAAATCTATTTTTTGTTCAATCTCCCAAGAACATACTTGTTGATACCAATTCAAAAAAATTTTCCGACTTTTATGCACTTATGTGCATCAATAACTCATAAAACCAGCGGCAAGAAATGCGCACAGAGCACGGATGGGCAATTATTTGATCCTCTATTTTGACCAGATATTTTTACTAGAAACTGAGAGAATTTTGGTGGGCCATTTGTTGACCCTTTTCTTTGATATATTGTTTCTGATATCTATACACCAGAATCACATTGACAATCAGCAGAAAACTTCTGAAAAAAGAGAAAAGAAAGTGACCCAAAATTTGATATAATCTTAGAGAGTGCTTTGTGTATGACAAAATGCATCTTCCAAATCCAAAGGGGAGTAATGCTGCAAGAAAGGTTGGTGGCAATGGCCTGGTCGCAATTGCTATTGACAACGATAAAGGAAGCCAAAATGCACTGAAATGGACCATTGAAAATCTGCTCACAAGAGGCCAAACTGTTGTACTCATTCATGTCTTAAACAGGGCGTCTGTTGCTTCACGTATGTATCATAAATAATTCTTTTGTTCTTGATGTTGTGCTTTGTTGAATGCCCGAATTTGGAGTATTTCTATGTGTGAAAAAGGATAGATACAGGAAAATGTTGGTCAGGGAGGAGGCAATAGGTTTTGAAAGCATGCCACTAGGCATATCTTGAAACGCATGAAATGCTACGATGATGGTGAAGTGGAACCGGATTAGTTGAGAACAATTGCAGTAGATAAAAAATTATCATAATTACATGCATATTGCCTGCTTTTATATGCAAAAGAGACGGGGGATATGCTGCGATTCCTCAAGAATCTCATCACCAATGCAGAACCCAAAAATGGTGTTGAGATAAGTTGAAGCAGAATGTTCGAAGCTGCTTGTCTGTGGCATATTTACCCTGAGGCTAGCCATCATTTTTATGAGAATGAGGAATGTATATTAATTGTATGCTTGGCATGTATTGTACTGAAATATCTGTCAATATTAAATGTATAACGAAATGAAATTCTGATAGCTCTAGATATGTGAGAAATACACTTATTTCAATTAATTGTTTTTGTCCAAGGGACATTTGTGAACAATTTTGCCATTCACAATCTGTATGCCGCTGCAGGTGTGCATCAGCAAACGCTTGAAAAACTCACTAAAGAGCTATTCCTTACTTTCCATTGCTTTTGTACTCGCAAAGATGTAAGCTGAAATAATGCCGGCTTTTATATTTTCAATTTGAATTGTCAGCAGACAAACTTTTTAAGTTTAAAAAACACAAGTATCTGAATAGTTTTACTCGAAACATTTTGTTTTATATTGTGACTAACTGCAATTGTGCATGCAAATCCATGTTAACAGATACAATGCTTTGATGTGGTACTGGAGGACACAGACATAGCAAAAGCATTAACAGAGTATGCTGCCCATGCTGCAATCGAGAACTTGGTTCTTGGTGCATCCCATCATGGCTTTATCAGGTTACTTTAATTTCCTCTATTACCGTTGAACTACCTCATTTGAAGGTCAAATTATATCTTTCTCATCAAAAACCTAACATGTGCACGATTTCCATAATTGGGTGATATGATCCTTAAACTCATGCGAGTTGTATGCACCGATATGATGTTGAATCAGCATTAAAAGCTTAAACTGTTAGTGAGGCGAGGAACATTTAGTTTATTGTCTCCAACAATTTCAGCTTCAATTATTCCTGCTGCCCGTGAATAATATGGATAAGTTTAGTCCATTACCAAGATGAAGCAGACAATGAGCTGAACATACATTGACCAGTTCGACAGAGAAATTAGATTTAAATAGAGCATTGAAAACATAATTCGTATTACCCAAATCCTCTTTAATTTTTTTCCCAATTTGATCTCAAGAAATTTCTCCCACATACTTCAACGATCTATGTACATCAAGGACTCAAACTCATGGGAAAGACTGTTGTGCGACAGGAGATTGAAGACGGTAGACATTCCGACCTGCGTATGCAAAGTAGCTCCAGACTTCTGCACTGTTTATGTTATCTCAAAATCAAAGATCTCCGCTGTGCGGAATGCTTCTCGTCCAGCATCATTCACTTCCCCTCTTCATATCCAAATACACCAAATGCAGGACCATCCTAATGGTGGTAATACTTTTTCCCCTGATGCACGTCCCACTCCCAGGCATACTCCCAGTCTAAAAGGTTTGTCCTTCTTTCCATGTGTGTTATTTTTGCCATCTGTTCCAAATTATCTTGTTTGTGTAATACAAAATAAATGTTGAGCAGTTACAGGAAGGACACCGCGAAAGTTGATGATGCTACCTGATGAGCACGATTTACTCAAGTAAGTCTCTCCAGTAAAAATATTCTTGTTTCCCTCTCTGTTCCCAACTCCTTGGTTCAAATTTGCCAATCTATATGACAAACGTCCCTTTTCAGAAACTAAATATAGAAGCCAAGATTTGCACATAACAGTTTTAAGATACAGGTCTCCATTTTCAAGGCCAAAAGGTTTCAATGGAAAGTTGTTAGGGGATCTTTCAGAATCTGAATCCGATATATCATTCATAAGTTCTGATAGGCCAAGCACGGATCGTATATCCAGTATGATCCTCGATGGCATGGATTCAGGTAGGACCTCACGATTGTCAACCAGCTCAGAAAGTAGTAATGGCTCAATGCTCTCAGGGGCCAAATGGAGCGTATTCAGTTCTTTTACTGACTTCTCATCATCTTCACTTGAAAATGTAAGGACTATATCATGATGACAGAAGATCTTAAATGTTTATACATCTTAAAAAGATGAAGTTACTTGTTGGTAATCATTTGTAATATCATCATCCTCATGATAAAATCACTGGATGAACATGTCGACTAGATTCTGATGATTACTTCTACAGGATGATGTTGAAACTGAAATGAGAAGGCTAAAGCTAGAGTTGCAGAAAACAATGGAAATGTATAGCACTGCCTGTAAAGAAGCTCTAACTGCAAAAGAAAAGGTAGGTTAGTATGGATATTCGTTATAAATTTTCACCATCCTGTATAATTGCTAACTTATATGTGGTACAGGCAGTGGAGCTCCAACGATGGAGGATGGAAGAAGAACAAAGATTAGAAGAGGCTCGACTTGCAGAGGAAGCAGAGAAAAAGACTTCTCAACAAGAGCAAGGTAACTCCAGGGCAACCATAGAAAATAATGAAGCAGCTCAAAGAATTGAAGAAATAGAATCACAAAAAAGAATAAAGTCTGAAATGAAAGCCCTTGAAGAATCAGGCGAGGAGCAAAACACGTTAAATCCATTAAGATACAGAAGATATACCATTGATGAAATTGAGAAGGCAACAGAGTATTTTACTGAATCTCGAAAGATTGGAGAAGGAGGGTATGGTCCTGTTTTTAAGTGTCGTCTTGATCATACACTAGTTGCAGTTAAGGTCTTGCGCACAGATGCTGCTCAAGGAAGGTCACAATTTCACCTAGAGGTGAGAATGAAACGAAGTACTAACTGCAAAATAACATTTCTTTTGTAACAAAATAAGGTGCTTCTGATTTCATAACTTGCATCACACTGACCACGTCATATCCAATAAGGGTACGTTGAAGAATTAAATTTCACTTGAACAATTATGCACATACCTTATGCAGGTTGAAGTTCTGAGTTGCATGAGACACCCCAACATGGTTTTACTGCTTGGAGCCTGCCCAGAATACAGTTGTCTAGTTTATGAATACATGGCTAATGGTAGCTTGGAAGACCGTCTCTTCCGGAAAGGAAACACTCGGCCACTCTCATGGCAACTTCGATTCCGTATTGCTGCAGAGATTGCCACTGGCCTACACTTTCTTCACCAAACCAAGCCAGAGCCACTGGTCCACCGTGATCTCAAACCGGGAAACATTCTTCTTGACAATAACTTTGTAAGCAAAATCAGTGATGTTGGATTAGCTAGACTAGTACCTCCTTCTGTAGCAGAGGATGTAACACAATACCGAATGACATCAACAGCTGGAACATTCTGCTACATTGACCCTGAATATCAGCAAACAGGAATGCTTGGGGTTAAATCTGATATTTATTCCTTTGGAATCGTGCTTCTACAACTATTGACAGCCAAACCAGCAATGGGATTGACTCACCTTGTTGCCCGATCAATTGAAAGGGGGACATTTAACGAGATACTGGACCCTTGTGTGCCTAATTGGCCCGTTGAAGAAGCCATGAACTTTGCAAATCTAGCAATCCAATGTGCAGAACTAAGAAGGAAAGACAGGCCGGACTTAGGCAAGGTTGTTTTGCCTGAGCTTGATAGATTGAGAGATTTAGCAGATGAAAATATGAACCATTTCTTTGTGGGTGGAAGTGCAAGTCCCTCCCCCAGCTACAGCCACGCTTCTTTGGCGCAGGTCAGTCTAAGAGAAAATCTAAGAATTAAACTTTATCTTTAGCTATTACAGTTGCAAGTTTGAGAACATATGGAATTACATATGAACCAGATATAATTTTCCAGATGCACAAGGAAACTTACTAATGCAATTAAAATCAAGAATTTTCATTACATTTAAGAAATTTACTTTGGTCCTCCAACTTTTATGTTGCATATATAAAGTTTCTATCTTGAAGTCTCATGGGACCGTAATATGTTGCAGCCTATTCATGTGTTGCACTAACCATGTGAAAATTAGACTTGCTCTATATTTGACAACAAATTCAAACCAAAGATCGTTATTTTGATACTATTTAATTGAATTTTTGTTAAGTTCATGATAATTTTCAAGACCTTCTGAGTGAATTCCAAAATGATCTAAACAACTGAAGATGCTTATGCAGGAAGTCAAGAGTGATCCTCAAGTACAATCTGAATACAACATTTGCAAGGGCTGTTCAAGCTCAGCATCACTGCCAGAAAATTTGTCAGGTACATTTTAAGAATAATATGCATATTAATTACATCATAATACAAATGAAAGTGCCTTTCACTTACTGTTCCTTTCCATAGATGCAGAAACTAATGCATAAAGTTCTGCAGCAAGAAATTGCCCAAATTCTTGCGAACAATTTAACTGTAAGTAATAATATAAGTTGGATCAATGCTAAGGCCTCTGTACATTGTTCTTGGTTTCGTTTTTCTTATGGATTTTTGTAACTGTATTAGAACAAATCAGCTCAGGCTAGAATGGCTTTGAAGCTTCTTTGTTGATTTGTATGTTTTTTACCTGGTGAGGAGTAGAAGAATTTTGTCTGTTTTTACTCCTGTCCCTGTTGGAGGTTTATAGTGTGATGTAAATTTGTGATTTACCTTGACCATTTGATGGATATGTAAATATTATGTAAACATAGTTACATAAATGGATTGTATTGAATCAGATAGATTACAACTGGGCCTTGTCTTTTGAACATTGCTAGTCCAAATTTCTGATGGACATGTCCGACACACAGCATTCAAGAGAACTGAAGTGTCTCTTTAACCGCAAAAAATGCATACGAAAAGTTATGTTGTTTATAATGGGTGTGACTATTTAAGATGTGCAAGATTAAAATGCATGACCATTTGATAGGATGTATGCTACACCATTTAATGTGAAAATGTGTGGTCTATATTAAAATGTGCAAACATTTAAAAAGCCACTTGAAAAGCTATAAATAGAGACATTTAGTTCCCTTTTTTTTTCTTACTTCAATTTCATATAATTGATTTCTAATTCTTTCCTTCTCTAAATTCCATTAAACTTCTTCAAATTATTTTTGAGTTTTGTGTTCGATATCTTGCATTTTAGAAGAGTACAATTAAGTGTTGGTTCATCGGGCAAAATTAATATCGTATTATATTAATTTTGAAAAAAAAACGTTGTATTTGATAGCTCAAGAATAGCTAACTAAGAGGGGGGGGGGTGAATTGGTTTTTAAAACTTTTTCGAAGAATTAATCTAAATTCAAGCAAGTAAAGACCAAATAGATTAATTCAAATAGTAAGCGCAAATATAAAAGCGATAAGTAAAAGGGATAGCACGTAATAAATAAATAGATTAATTCAAATAATAAGCACGAATATGAAAGCAATAAGTAAAGAGAGATAGATAATGCAAACGATATAATTATGGATGTTTGATCCAATGTAATGATTTACGTCCTCCGTTGCCAAGCTTTCCGGCACGAGTATGGTCAATTTCATTATATTGATTGACTTGTGGTGCAATCCAATCCTTTATAAAGCTTCTGGTGACTTACAAACAAAGAGCACTGATCCTTATGTTGTGTTAAGCTTTACGGGACCTCAAAACGACTCACAAGTTTAAAGAAGATTGATTTTACAAATTGAAACCCCTCTCTTAATAAATAATATGATCACAATTAAGTACCAAGAGAAAAATATGCTAACACTTTAATAAATAGCAATGAATGAAGCTCAAGTGTTAGGTATGAAAAATTTTGATGTGTAGAATGATTTTCAAAAGTTAATTTGATCAAAAGTTTTTCAAAACTAGAGTGATTTGACAATAATAAATGATACTAGAAATCAATACAATTTCACTCAAAAGAATATCACTTGAATGGTCTTAAGTTATTGTAATGAATGACAAGTGAGTTAGTATTTATAGTAGTTGAAAACGTGAAATTCTCTGCTGGACCGGACGATCATTCGTACATCCATAACAGTATCAGACGACTGAATAATCATTATTTCGTCAGAAATCAGAACGGTAAAAAACTCAACTGTTGGAGGTGAATCGGATGTCTGGTTCATCATCTGGACGTTCGGATGGATAGAAATGTCCTAGTTTGTCTATTTTATTTTCAGACACAAGGTGGGCTTTTGTCTGACTTTTTTCTTAATTTTTTCAAGGTAAGTGGTGCTAATAGGATTGAAAATTAAGTTGAAATATTTATTATTGAAAAATTATTTTTGTGCAAACGTTTTACGAAGTAAATTTTATCGTGCATAAAAAATTGTCACTTCAGCTTTCAACGAGTCATTGCTAAGGATTAAAATATTTTACCTTTATAAGTGAGATCAAACATATAGTTCTAATATCTTTGATTGATTTGGCGTGGACGCATGATTTGTTGCTCGATTTTGAATTTAGCGCAAGTACTCGATTTGTCTCCGATTGCTTTGGAACGAGTGGTCGATTGAGAATGCTTGAATCCAAACTTGATTGTGAATGCTTTATTTTTACCTTGAACTTTCTTGATCGTCCTTCACATCCTTTGATATCAATTATTTTATCTTCAATTTGATCAAATTCACAACATGTAACAATGAAAACTCGAATACAAATGTTAGAGAAGAAAATACTTTGTTTGTTATAATCAAACACATAAGATCGATCATAGGTCGACAGTATCTTGGGAGATAGACGTCCAATAGACATCAATTTGATCATGTTATCACCATTGCTGTGGGCGAAATCTATCTCAAGGAGATTTGGATTTGCATACCTCGCTTCTTTTCATTTCCTTATTATTTCTATGTGTCAGCAAGTCGTTGTTTTGCTAAACTTTTATGCACCTACTATGGTTTCGATAAACCGTTACTCTATCCGTATTTGCATCCACTTATTCTTGGTTAAAGGAATATGATATATGTAAAATTTATCTAACAACCAAATGGACAATGAATCTGTTGAAAGAACTTCGGTTCTAGTTAATTTACAGAAAACAATCTGACTTGAAATTTAAAAACTCCATTAGTCAGCGAACTAGTAGTTTTTTTAATTTTAATTAATAAACTTTTCTTTACTCACATTAATCATCTAACTTTCATTTTTAATTTAGTTTAAGTACGTCGTCCCATTTTCCAATTACCAACTAAGGCTTGTTTGGAAGAGATTTTAAAATTTTTTTCCCCAAAATTATTTTTAACCACGCGTTTCTTGAAATCCATAACTGTTCTTTATATTTTAACCACACATTCTCAAAAATGTCATTTTTCATTTCAAAAAATCCCTAAACAAGCTCTAATTTGTATGTTGGAAAATGACAATACGGTACTACATTTGGTTGTAATTGTTCGACGTTCGTAAAACCACTTCTGTATAGTACTCCGAATGTATTAGACCAAGCATATGATCATCGGTAACGAAAGGGCATGTCTCAACATTGAGTTCAACGATTTTGCGTTGTTGTTTGTCATAATGCTATACCGTTGTCCAACTAATAGTGCTCGTGACCAATATGAAACACCTACTCGCTCAAAGTACCTATAAGATCTTGTACATACCCTGTGAATTTGTCCCATAAATTGTTCGAATTCTTCAACCCGATATGTTGTAATGGCTCATTTGAATAGAAATATTGAACTTACGTTGTTTTACTGCTGGATTAAGTTCTTTTCCATATGCTACATATGTTACATGAAAATCCCGCAAGGGTACGAGTTCATTGTACAAGTAATAATTGTGATGAGTGAGCTATCGTCCCACAGGAAATAAGCTCAATTTTAGTGTATTCGATATATTTAAATTCGCGAGTATAACAAAAGATGGTTGATTTTTAGTTAACTACGTTCTATAACTACGTAAGCAATAAAAATTGGTTTTAAATCAAATGTGGGTGGGCGTATTGGATTTCTGACTCCACTATTCAGCTCTTAGTTTCAATTCTCAACCAGTGATAATCAATTCAATTCATGCAATTGTGACGATCGATAATTCCACTTTTATTTACTATTCTTTCCCAAGGTATAATAAATCTATGATTGCCACGAAACGATCCTATTCGTAGTCCGAATTCATATGACAAACATGCATTGGCATTTAGGATCATCATAAATGATCGCACACACCATAAATATTATTACTAATATTTATTGCATGTGTGTTCCATAAACAGTATTCTACCTATAGTGAGTTTTTCAACACTACGAATAAGCAACTAATTGTCCTAATGCTGCGCAAACATTAAACAATACATTCATGCATATTTATGAAATCACAAAACAAAAATTAAACTAAAAACACATGGTCTCGAATTAAAAACTAAGAATCAAATAGTTTCGTCATCCATCCAATACAAGAGAATTTAGCCTAGCATACTATTGAGATGAAACACAAAGAAGTGGAACAACATCACCTATAAAGTGACGGTAATTAATTCCTAAAGTCACGTTGCTGGGCGTATGTGCTTTTCCAGCCGCAATTTGTATGTGTCTTCTCTTCTATAAGTATGCGTATACATATTTATTTCCCAATCTGCTGTGTATGTGTATTATATAATTGAGTTGCAATTGTCGACTTCAATTCTCTCCAATTCATCCAGCAGCCAGCAATTTATATAGATAGATAATATCCTTTAATTCACCCACAAACTTTTGTATATGAATACTAAATTCCAGCCACCCATTCCTCTGTTTTCTTCCTGTTAATGCTTTTTCTTCTATGCCGGCTCTCCTGTCCTAGCTGCATCTAAGCTGTATATAATATATATATCTCAGCAGCCAACTATTCTCCTCTCTTTTATTCTCCGTCCCGCCTCCTCTCCTATGCGTATGTATTTATATATATCTTGGACAGGTAACCCTTGTGGTTGATTTTAAAATTTCAATCCTTGAGTAGTCCAAGCCCACTTAAAATTCCAGAGGCCCGTTTATAAACTTTGCAACTAATGCCAGTTTAATCCTCGTACTTTAAATTTCTATTTTACATTTTTTTCTTCAATTCCTCATCAAACATAAAGTTTAACCTACAAAATACAATTTAACATAAATTAGGTAGAATTTTATCCAAAAGACAATAAAATCTCATCATTTAGGACCTCAAATAAGTGTGAAAATTACACTTATCACATCCCCAAACTTGACTCTTTGTTTGTCCTTAAACAAAACTAAAACCTAAGAAACACACAAACATGCAATGTTAATGGCCTAATTGATGGTCCGTCAATCAAGTAATGCAAAAAGATTTAGCTAATTACCCTGACTTTTTATTTCAAAATTGAAATCATAATATCAAATCTATGCACAGTTTCAAAATCACAATACAGAAATTAAAATCTACTTTTCCAATGTAAAATCGACGTGTGTGTGTGTGTGTGAAGAATTAAGCATAGCACCGTGAATTCATGAGTTGTTTCAACTTCAGACCCTCAATTGTCAAATATATATTCTTTCATCACTCGTAAGATTCACACACCCACAAACTTATTTTTTTCGCTCTTCTCAAGTTGCAAGTCAATATGTCAAAAAAAAAAAAAGCATTCTCCATTAAATTTGATTGTTTCAATCTCTACGACTTAACTAGGCTAACAATCCCTTATCAAAAGTCAATTTTTCTCAAGTAAGTGTTTGAGACGTAACCAAGACATTTTGTGAATCTTCTATTTCATGAACCTGCTTTTTTTTTTTTTTGCGACATTTTATTATTATTATTATTATTATTATTATTATTATTATTATTATTATTATTATTATTATTATTTGAAGCATTCTCTCCCTTAAACTTTCTAAATGACCCATGTAACAAGCTTTCGACTGATAACTCCCAAGTCAGATGACCATAGGGCACCATGTTTTAAAAACACTTGCAGATTTAATTGCTCGAGTCATATAAGTTACGAAGAGAGATTTTCAAATAATATATATATATAATATTTTTTGTTTTTGTCTTGATTAGTGTATTGTCCCACATTAAACACATATCTAAGTAAAACGACCCCTAACTTGAGATTATCACCCAATTACATCTTATTGACTTTAGACAATTTATAAAAAATTTTTAATTTCACACATGAAATCCCTATTTAACTCAACATCTTCCTACAACAGTTAAATCTCCTCAAATCTTTCTAAATTTGGTCTAAGGATGTCAAATTTAGTGATTTTGAATTTAGCATCTATGGTCCACTATTTCAACTTATTCAATTATGAAATCAACTCATTCCTACACAATGCTTAACTTAATTCATGTGCTCAGCATATATCAAGTTTCACATGGAAAAATAAAAATTAATCTAAGCATGCAACTTATTCACCATTCATAGATCAATTCACGATTCAATACATTCCTCATTGTCAGCCACACCAACTGTCTCACACAAGCACACAAAAAGAAACTATTTTGAAATTTTTCAATTTTTTTAATTTTCTTTTTCATGTTTTTCACCCCTAAACTTAAATTAGACATCGTCCTCAATGTCTCATAGGGGTAGAGAGAAGAAGAAGAAGACTCCCCTGATGTGGATTGTAATCCAATGGCTAGTTTTTTATTGCTCTCGTTAGCACCTTAGTCTTGGTTGGTTTAAGTGTTCCGCGACATCATGTTCCTGTGCATTACAGTCAAATAAATCATTAAGATAAAAAAAAATCGGAACAAGTGTTACTTATCTCCAATATCTAATAAACTACCAACATATTGAAGATCTAAGGGGAGATAAGATATGGATGATGAGTACCGAAAATTGAATATTAATAAAAAAAAACTAATTATAATTATCCTATTACTAGAAAGCATGGTAAATAAAAGGGAAGAAAAATTGGGTTGCCTCCCAATAAGCGCTCTGTTTAGAGTCCTTAGCTTGACTCTGTTGTTTAGGCTAGTCTACAGTATTAAGTGACACATTTGTTTTCTCACTGGAGCAGTCACCTCCCCAATAAGCCTTCAATTGTTGTCCATTCACTTTGAACCTCCTTTGCTGATCTTGAGATACCACTTCCACAGCACCATGCGGAACACAGATACTACCGTAAAAGGACCCGACCACCTAGACTTTAGCTTTCTCGGAAAGAGGTTGAGGCTTGAATTGAACATTAACACTTGTTGACCAACCTCGAACTCGTTTTCCCGTATATGCTTATCATGCCATTTCTTGGTTTTCTCCTTATAAATCTTTGCATTCTCATATGAATCCAAACGAAACTCATCGAGCTCATGAAGTTGAAGAATCCTCTTTTCCCCTACTGCCTTCATATTAAAATTGAGCAAGTGTGTTGCCTAATATGCCATGTGTTCGAGCTCAATAGGTAGATGACAAGCCTTGCCAAACACCAGTCTATATGGAGAAATGCCAATTGGAGTTTTAAATGCTGTTCTATATAGCCAAAGTGCATCGTCTAATTTTCTAGCCCAATCTTTACATGATGCATTGCCTGTTGCCTCGAGAATTTTTTTCAACTCCCTATTAGAAATCTCCACTTGGCCACTAGTTTTGGGATGATACAGAGTTGCAACATAATGTTTCACATTGTACTTAGCCAATAACGAAGCCAATAGGCGATTGCAGAAATGTTTCCCATTGTCACTAATGATAGCCCTCGGGGTACCCTACCTTGTGAAAATGTTCTTTTTCAAAAATTAAGTTACCATACGACCGTCATTAGTTGGCAATGCCACAGCCTCAACCCATTTGGATACATAATCCACTGCCACCAATATATATTGTTGACCGTAGGACGAAGGGAACGGTCCCATGAAGTCAATATCCCAAACATCGAATATCTCAAATTCTAGAATACTGTTTAAGGGCATCTCATTCCTTCTAGAGATGTTACCGGTCCTTTGGCACTTATCACAATTTTTTACCATATCATGTGCATCCTTGAACAACATAGGCCAATAAAAACCTGATTGTAGTACCTTTGCTGCTGTCTTGATTGCTGCAAAATGACCTCCATATGGTGCCAAGTGGCAAGATTCTAAGACTTGATGTTGCTCTACTTCTGGTACACATCGGCGTATAATCTCATCCGGGCCCCTTCTATAAAGAAATGGATCATCCCAAAAATAGTGTTTCAAGTCACTGAAAAATTTCTTCTTTTGATGACTTGAGTATTCCGGTGGAATGATGGAACGGGCTAAATAATTTACGTAATCTGCATACCATGGCATAGTAATGATCTCAAATAGCATCTCATCTGGGAAGAATTCACTAATTTCTTCTATATGGTCGGATTCTTGTGATTCAAGACGAGATAAGCGATCCGCAACAACATTCTTACTTCCCTTTTATCTTTAATCTCCAAGTCAAACTCTTGCAACAAGAGTATCCATCTAATAAGTCTCGGCTTCGTGCCTTTCTTGCTCATCAGGTACTTCAACGCAGCATGATCCATGTAAACAAACACCTTTAACCCTATCAAATGCGGCCTGAATTTGTCAAAGGCAAATATCACTGCCAACAACTCCTTTTCTGTAGTGGCATAATTTACCTGAGCCTAATCCAAAGTCCTACTGGTGTAGTGAATGGCATATGAGATCTTCTCTTTGTGTTGACTCAATACCGCCCCCACTGCATGATCACTGGCATCACACATCAGTTCAAACGGATAGGACCAATCTGGAGCAGCCAAAACTGGAGCAGACACCAACTTTTCCTTTAGAGTGTTGAATGATGTTAAAAAATCCTTAGAAAAGTGAAATGGAGCCCATTTTTCCAATAGATTGCACAAAGGCTTCGAGATTTTAGAAAAATCCTTAATGAACCGACGGTAAAACCCAGCATGACCCAAAAAACTTCTAACTCCTTTCACTGTCACTGGAGGTGGTAATTTCTCAATGACTTGTATTTTAGCTCTGTCGACCTCAATACCCCTAGTTGATATCAAATGCCCTAATACAATCCTTTCCTGAACCATGAAATGACATTTCTCCCAGTTTAGTACAAGGTTGGTGTCCTCACATTGTTGCAACACTTTACCCAAATGGTCAAGACATTCGTCGAATGACTTCCCAAAGACTGAGAAATCATCTATGAATATCTCAATGATATTTCCCACCATGTCTGAGAAGATATACAACATACACCGCTGGAAAGTAGCTGGTGCATTGCATAACCCAAATGGCATTCGTCTATAAGCGAAAGTGCCATAGGGGCATGTGAAGGTAGTCTTTTCCTGATCATCGGTGCTATAGGGATCTAATTGTAGCCCGAATAACCATCTAGAAAATAGTAGTAAGAGTGTCCCGCCAGTCTCTCCAACATCTGATCAATGAAAGAAAGGGGAAAGTGATCCTTCCTCGTGGCGTTGTTGAGTTTGCGGTAGTTAATACAAACTCTCCATCCAATGACTGTGCGCGTAGGAATGAGCTCATTATTCTCATTTGGAACTATTGTGATCCTTCCCTTTTTCGGTACGACCTATACTGGGCTGACCCAATGGCTGTCTGATATGGGATAAATAATCCCTGCATCCAAAAGCTTTAATACCTCTTTCTTACCACTTCCTGCATAGTAGGATTTAATCTGCGTTGATGCTCAATTGAGGCTCTGTAATCATTTTCCATCAGTATCTTGTGCATGCAAAGAGAAGGGCTGATCCCTTTTATATCCGAGATGGTCTATCCTATCGCTGTTTTGTGATCCTGGAGCACCCTTAACAACTGATCTTCCTCTGATTTTGTAAGATTATTTGAGATAATTACTGAAAGTGAATTTTTCTCACCCAAGTATGCATATCGAAGGTGAGATGCCAATTTTTTAAGTTCAAGGGTTGGAGCTTGCTGTATAGATGATAGAGGTTTGGTGGGGCCTTTACCGAGCTCCAACTGTTGTTGCCTGAAGAGTGATGGTCTGTCTTCCAAGTAACGTGCACATTCTTCTGCTTCCTCTTTTTCCGATGTTAATTCCTGAGAGTGTACCAAACAGGCCTCCAAGGGGTCTCGAGGATGATCAAGTCTGAATGTCTCAGTTACTGCTTCCTTGATCACGTCAATTTGTATGCAAGAATCTGGTTCATTTTGAAATTTGAAAGCTCTAAACACATTGATTTTCAGCTCCTCATAATCTAATCTCAATATTAACTGACCCTTCTGCACATCAATCAGAGCTCTTCCTGTAGCAAAAAATAGACGACCCAAAATGAGCAGGACGTCCCTATCTTCTTCCATATCCAGGATAATAAAGTCTGCTGGGAAAATAAATTTATCAAACTTCACCAAGATGTCTTCACAAATGCCTCTCGGATGTTTGATCGATCTGTCAGCCAATTGCAATGAAACTGTAGTAGCTTTTGCTTTCCCTAAACCTAATTTTTTGAAAAGAGATAAAGGCATTAAATTAATGCTAGCTCCTAAATCACATAATGCTTTGTCTATATATAAGTTACCAATATTACAAGGAATAGTAAAACTCCCTGGATCTTTTAACTTTGGTGGCAACTTATGTTGGAGAATTGTACTGCATTCCTAAGTGAGCATGACCGTCTCATTGTCTTCTAACTTCCTCTTGTTTGATAAAATATCTTTCATGAACATTGCATAGCTAGGCATCTGAGCTAAAGCTTCAGCGAACGGTATGTTGATGTGCAACTTTTTGAATACATCCAAATTTTTTCAAATTACTTATTGAGCTTATGTTTCTGTAGTCTCTGTGGAAATGGGATCGGAGGAATATATGCTTTAACAGGAGTGGTTGCCTTCACCTGCGAACTATCCAGTGACAGGTTGATTTTCACCTATGGTTTTGTCTAACTTATCCGCATGCTCATCAACTAATGCAGGTGCCTTTTCTATGACAGTTGTTGGTCACTTTACATGTATTTCTGGTAGCTGAACTCCACTTCGTGTAGTGATTGCTTTGAATTGCTCCCTAGGATTAGTCTTAATATTGCTGGGCAAGGTCCCTTGAGTTCTGCCTGATAATGCAGCTGCTATCTGTCCCACTTGCTGTTCTAAGTTTTTAATCGAAGCCTGTTGATTCTGAAAATTGGTCTCAGTTTATGTGATGTACTGAGTCAGTAAATCTTCCATTGATGGCTTTCTCTCTTATTGTTGATGATGTTGGAACCCTGGTGACCTATTCTGATTGTTTCCTTCTTGCCCCTGATTGTTTGACCATGAAACATTTGGATGGTTTCTCCAACCCGAATTATAAGTGTTCGAGTAAGGATTGTTCTATTGCTTTGGAACATTCTGCGCGTAACTAATCTCCTCAGGTTGCGTAATATGTGTAGATACAAAAGGGCAGCGTGCTGTAGTGTGGTCTGCTCCACAACCTTCGCACACAAGTGGTGATTGGTGTACCATGTTGACTGATTGAGATAGATTATCCATTTTCTTTGTAAGAACCTCCATTTGTGCTGTCAATGCTGTCACTGCATCAACGTTGTGCACCCCTGTTGTTTTCCTTGGAACTTCCCTATTAGTTGCCCACATCGATTGATTTTTGGCTATCCTTTCATACAATTCATAGGCATCATCGACGTCAAGTTTCATTACTGATCCCCTCGATGAAACATCTATCATATTTCTGAACTCTTGGTGTAGCCCGTTATAGAAGAGATACTGTTTAGCCTGCTTCGGAATGTCCAAGCTAGGGCATTTTCTGAACAGATTCTTGAACCTCTCTCATTCTTCAAATAGCTCTCAAAATCTTTCTGCTTGAAGGTGTGGATTTCATTCCTGATTTGGTGAACTCGAGAAGGTGGGAAGAACTTCATGGTGAACTTTTGAACCATATCATTCCACGATTGTATACTCCTTGGAGGTAAACAGAGGAACCATTCCCTTCCAGTATCCTTCAAGGCATGAAGGAATAATCGCATTCGAAATGCATCTGTCGATATCCCTTCATGACTGATAACTTCACATAACACGGGGAATGCTGAAATGTGTTCGTGAGGGTTCTCCGTGAATTTCCCAAAAAACCTGATGTCTTGATGATTTTGGAACAGATTTATGACATCCGGTCTAAGGTGAAAGTTAGGTTGTCCGAATGGAGGATAAATCACGGCGGGTTGCACTGGAGCAGGAATTGGATTGACATAATCCCTAACTAAAATGGGAACTTCATTTTGGATGACTCTCTGTTGATTTGGTTGTGGTAGTTGATTGTGCACTTGATTCTGTGGTTGATTCAGCTATTCTCCTTACTTGACGTAGTTCTCTTCTGCGATTTCTGAATGTCCTCATTTTGATTTCATGATCTATTAGAGCTAGATCAACCTCGTCGGGGCTTGCATAAACCAAGTTTGCTTGAAAAGAGTTAAGACACAAGAGAATGAAGCAAAGTAACAATAGCCTAAAACAACAAGAATAACAATAGAGACGAATATAACATATCAATAACTAGAATTAACACCATTATTCCCCGACAACGGTATCAATAACTTGTTACATGAAAATCCTGCAAGTGTACGAGTTCGTTGTATCAGTAATAATTGTGATGAGTGAGTTATCGTTCTACAAGGAATAAGCTCAATTTTAGTGTATTCGATATATTTAAAGTCCCGAGTATAATAAAAGATGGTTGATTTTTAGTTAACTACGTTCTATAACTACGAAAGCAATAAAAATTGGTTTTAAATCAAATGTGGGTGAGTGCATTGGATTTCTGACTCCACTATTCAGCTCTTAGTTTCAATTCTCAACCAGTGATAATCAATTCAGTTCATGCAATTGTGACAATCGATAATTCCACTTTTATTTTCTATTCTTTCCCAAGATATAATAAATCTATGATTGCTACGAAACGATCCTATTCCTAGTCCGAATTCATATGACAAACATGCATTGACATTTAGAATCATCATAAATGATTACACACACCATAAATATTATTCCTAATATTTATTACATATGTGTTCCATAAATAGTATTCTACCTACAGTGAGTTTTCCAATACTACGAATAAGCAACTAATTGTCCTAATGCTGCGCAAACATTAAAACAATACATTCATGCATATTTATGAAAGCACAAAACAAAAATTAAACTAAAAACACATGGTCTCGAATTAAAAACTAAGAATCAAATAGTTTCGTCATCCATCCAATACAAGAGAATTTAGCCTAGCATACTATTGAGATGAAACACAAAGAAGTGGAACAACATCACCTATAATTTGACGGTAATTAATTCCCAAAGTCACGTCGCTGGGTGTATGTGCTTTTCCAGCAGCAATCTGTATGTGTCTTCTCTTCTGCAAGTATGCGTATACATATTTATTTCCCCAATATGCTGTGTATGTGTATTATATAATTGAGTTGCAATTGTTGACTTCAATTCTCTCCAATTCAATCAGCAGCCAGCAATTTATATAGATAGATAATATCCTTTAATTCACCCACAAACTTTTTTATATGAATATTAAATTCCAGCCACCCACTCCTCTGTTTTCTTCCTTTTAATGCTTTTTCTTCTATGTCGGTTCTCCTCTCCAAGCTGCATTTAAGCTGTATATAATAAATATATCTTAGCAGCCAACTATTCTCCTCTCTTTTATTCTTCGTCCCGCCTCCTCTCCTCTCCTCTCCTATGCGTATGTATTTATATATATCTTGGACAGGTAACCCTTGTGGTTGATTTTAAAATTTCAATCCTTGAGTAGTCCAAGCCCACTTGAAATTCCAGAGGCCCGTTTATAAACTTTGTAACTAATGCCAGTTTAATCCCCGTACTTTAAATTGCCATTTTCCACTATTTTATGTTCTTTTCTCCAATTCCTCATCAAACATAAAGTTTTACCTACAAAATACAATTTAACATAAATTAGGTAGAATTTTATCCAAAAGACAATAAAATCTCATCATTTAGGACCTCAAATAAGTGTAGAAATTACACTTATCAACATACAACAACTATGATGAGACAAATGAAATAAGTGAGTAATGACATTTTCAATATTGAATTTCTTGTCCGAAACAAATACGAGTTCATCCAAGTTCATTTGAGATACTTTGCGTTTGATCGACCTCATCATGTTGTACGTTTCGGTGAACTTCCGCTGTGGCAAATGAAAGAGTTTTGGAAATTTGTATCCCTTCCCATGTCAACAATTGGAAGCTCGATTTCCAAAATAGTAACACATATAGCAGTTTTATCATGAACTGATATGTACCAATTAAAGTTTTCATCTTTGCATATTTCGGCCGTAGGTATATTCGTGTTCGGGGCTTTGAACTTCAATTCAATAAGAATGTGGGGATCAAGAATACCAAATTTGTCCTTCAATCGTAACATAAGTCCAGCTAGGGTAATATTAGTCGGAACTACGTTTGAAGTGATTTTGTCCCCTTTCCACTTCCATTAGTTATCTACATAAACATAATTTTTCTCATATGACACGATGGATTTTAAATGATTACTCATACCTAAAAAGTTAAGATTGAAATGGTAAAAATTCTGTACCAATATGTCGGCATTTAATAGCATGAAAGTGTTACATTCGAATATTTAGATCCAAAAATAGCAAACCTGTGAAATTGACAGTTGAAATGTCTATCTCAACAATTTTCTTGTGTCTGACAGTTGAAATGTTTATCACGACAATTTTGAAATGTTGAATTCGATAGTTGAACGTTAGAACTGAAGGGAAGCATGTAATGTATGTGTGATTGGAACAAATTTTTCATAACATTAAGTATAGTAATCAATATTGTAGTACCAAATGGCAAAATCTTCTTTCCAAATAATTTGCACAATGAATCTTAAAGAGGCAATCCTTCGAAACATTTATTGAGATTAATTGGAAGAAATTATTCAAAACATTAATGGTAATCATTAATTCTCAACTACGACCTCACAACATTTTCCCAAATAAATACTCAACGCTTCTTTAAATATTAAATCCTTCACAACATTTTGTAGATGATATTGATATCTTTATTCCAAAAAGATTAGAAAAAACAAACAAATCAATGAATAATAATTTCAAAAATTTCAAATAAATATAATTAAGTTGTATTTAACATTTTAAAAATAGTAAGTTGCAAGATAAAAATATAAACAATTTCTAACATTCTAACCACTCGAAATGAAAGATGAATCAAATAATAATTTCTTTTTGGTGAAGGAATTGAGAAGATGGTAAGAAAGTTAGGATTTGTTAATGGTAGAAGGAATTGATTTGTGTTCAGTTTTCAAAATCCTTTTTTCTTTTTTTTTTTAATTTAAAAATTCATATTACCTAATATAATATAAATATATCCAATGTTTATCGTACACAAATTAAATCATCGCATCATATCATTAATGAGCATTGAATGCTCTTAAAAAAATATCATTACGGGTAATTTGGACTTTTCACTCCAAAAAGTGACATTTTTGAACACCATTAGTAAAAGTGATAAATTTTGGTGTATTTTCAAATTTATTGACATCTATTTCTTAAATTGCATTGGAATTCACCCTCATGAGTATCGGCTTTGCCCTCACTTCCCTTTGCTAAAAAAGTTTTGGTCTATTGGTCTTTGTTATTCTTGGATATTGAAAATTACTATGACGAGGTCAGAAATTACTGCTTCTCCTTGAATGAATATTTGATACATGTTATATAAACTCTTTTGTTGCTTTGATTTGATTGTCATGGAAACTAATTAGGATTCAAATTTGCACAAAAGCAATACCATATATGAGAAACTAGTATGGTCTAAACAAACTAAAACTACAATTGTAGATGAGAATTCAGACACTCTACAAGCTAAGGAAGTTGCTTGTATCAAAGCATACATGCCTCCCATTTCATTTCTACTGAGGCTAAAAAAAAAAAAAAACTCAGGTGGCTAAGTACTTGCCAATATTTTCGATATCTTTAAAAAGTTACACATAAATAACCCATTTGCAGAAGTTCAAATATTCTAGACAGGTTGAATCCCAAGTTAAAAAATCCACAAAGATTGGGATACTTTGCATTGTTAGATAATTTTTTATTTTTAATACTTTATGTGAGGCGAAACTGTTAATTTAATGTCTCTTTTGTCGATTTGAGAAATATTAAGGTCTTTCTATGTAGCTAATTTATTGATCAAGCATCCACAAGGGTGGTTGATGATGTACTTCGCAAAGTGGACAAGTTTATATTCCCGATATACTTAATTGTTCTACATATTGGACTAAAGCCCTTATTGATTTGGTAACATGTTCCGGGATATGCTGGTCGTTTTGAGTCAACCCTTCTCAACAATGAGTTAAGCTCTTATTGATGTGGAAAAAATGCAAGCTCATCTTGAGGTGTGATAAAATAGCTATGTTCAACGAGTTCATAGGACCCAACCTCTAAGGTTGCTTTAAAACTGACAAAGTGGTGGAAGAAGTTGTTCAAGAACAATTAAAACCTGGAGGTAAGTTAGATGGATTAGTTGGAGCACATTTTGATGCAAAACGGACAGACTAAGATTTGGACAAGAAAAGAGTCTTCCAAAACTAGTAATTACAAGAAAAGCAAGGCTTCCAAATCTCGGCTTGAGTTGCCGTGAGTGAATAAACCAGAAAGTCAATAGCTAATTTTGGAACAATCCAATTTTCTATAAATTTTCTTTATTAAAAATTTTTGTTTTGTTTTATATGCTTGATTTTGCATTTTTTGTGCATTTTGAGCATGATAGTTCTTTCATCTTCATTGTCTTTTAGCTAGACTTTTTTTGGGCAAATCGAAGTTCTAGTTTCAAAGAAACATGTATCAAAATTTGGGTCAAACTGACTTGGTTTGGGCACTTAACAAAGGGAGGATGTAAAAATGACCGCCTTGGTTTGCAGCATGCAGACCTACTCAGTTGGAACCCATTAAGGGAAAAGATCTCAGAAGTTCGGTGTCTCTGTCCCTCACGAGATCCTACAGGATGCTTGAACAGGCCCGGGCCTGTGGGTTTTTCACCCGTGCACCATCACGTTCAATTTCATATTTGTAGTAAAAAATTTGAGCCTATAATTGAATGTTTAACTCATTTTCAAGTGGTCATACCCAGCTTCAAGAAAATCTGAGGTGAAATATCTTGAATTCTAGTTTAGGGATTTATTTCTTGAATTTTAAGTTATTGTACAATCTTTGAAATTCAACTAGGTGTGGATTGTTATGGGTTTGCGTATCATTTTTTGAGAAAATGTTTTAAAATTCTGTATCATTCACTTTACCAAATCTATTCATTGCATTTTGGTAACACCCGCAAGGAGTTCATGAATTGCCTAAGTGAGTTTTCATAGTTTGATGGGAAGAGCTCATTATGGATGCTAATTGTGTGCATTGATGGTGGGATATTTTCCCTTTTGAGAGAGAAAATTACTTGGATTTAACAAGTTTCTTGTAAAGTTTTTAGGCAATCACGCACAAGGAAAAAGTCAATCTTATCTTAATTATGGGTGGCAACATAAATGTTATCAAATATTCTAAGAACCTTCATCTAAAAATAGCAATGCCGGGGGAGTTTCATTACCCTTACTCTGCCCTCTTTTTGATTATTTTATTTTATTTTATACATTAGGGCAATGTAGAATTAAGTTTGGGTGGAGTCTTACCGTTTGTTAGTGCTTTCTTTTCTTTATTATTTTCTTTTTTTGAAGTTGAAAATTTTCAAAAATATCCAAAAACATTGAAATTTTTGAATTTTTTTTTCAGGAAAACTGTTTTCGTATAAATTTTGTTAGACAGATGACATGCCTTAATGATTTTGTTTCTAGTTTTAATTCTTAATGATTGAAGAGTCCTAATATAAATTGTGCAGTTTGACAGATGACATGCCTTAATGATTGTGTTTCCAGTTTTAATTCTTTATGATTGAAGAGTACCGATATAAATTTTGTGCACTTATGCATGCCATTAAATTGAAGTATTCGTTAGTGATTTGGATGGATTATAACTTAATTATGTGTCAATTATGTTTGCAAGGTTAAACTCAATGTTTTGGAAGTGAAATTGAAAGAAAGAAATGAAAGACAAAATGCAAACATTCAATAGTTGATTCGAACAACAAAATGATGATTTAAGATTGTATAGGATCATTGGATGCAGTTGAATGTCAAAGAAGTGAAATATAGTCAAAGTATTTTCCCAATCAATTTTTAGACGAAAAAGTTATGTTCAAGATTTTTTGCCTCAAATTAAGACCCATTTTTCATATAGTAAACGTTTGAATTGGAGAAATACTATCCTAAAAGAATTATGGCCACCTGATTTATCTTTCCAATGCTCTTTGAATCAGCTCATTCGGATATGAGAAGAGAAAGTTATGACTAAAATACTAAAAGCTGTTTACTTTCCGATACACTACCCGAACTTGTGCGCATGTGGAACTTCCTTTGGTTGGACCCGAGAGCCAAATGGCTGCATGGTGCACACTCATGGAAGTATACAGCGCGTGGGTGCCTTATAAACGTTGACCTGGATACATTTAATTCTTTTTTTATTATTAGAACTCATTTAGAACTCAAATTGGACGAGATTTTTATCTAATTTTTCACTCTTATAAATACAAAACATGAGTAGCCATTGAGAAAAAATTCTCGCTAGCCTCCAATTACACATTATAATTATCAAATTCATTAAAAACAAGAGGGCAATTGTCATATTTTGAGAGAGGAATCAATTCATAGCAAGAATTGAAAGTCTCAAGACTATGAGGAATTCAACATTGGAATTGAAGATCAAGATCTTTTGCATTATTTCATGACTTGGGAGATATTTTTTCATTATTTTTCTTGTAATTTATACGAAATCATGCAGTGCTAGATCCATTTTTTTATTGGATGAAGTTGAACCCAATTATTTATTTATTTATTTTAATTCAAAACTAGTATTTTTTGCGTTTCTTGATTAATTTTGCATACACAATGCATTATTCAATACAATCATCCATTCATTGATATAAACCTTAGTTTTGCATTAATTTTAGAATAATTTAGCATAATCACATCAAATTTTATTTATTTATTTATTTTGTGTTACATATTTGTGCTTGTTTGTGTAAAAAAAAAAAAAAAACTGAAAATTCCAAAAAAAATAAAATAATAATAATAATTTCCAATTTTGTTATTGCTTTTGTGTGTTTCGTGTATTAGATAATTTTACCTACTATGATGCATATATTTTGAATCATGTGTTTGGTTGGAAATGTTACATGTTGGGTTTGTTTGTGCTTATTCATATGAAACATGATTTTTTGAACAAAATATTTATGCTTTGCATCATGAAGGATTAATTTGATTCAACATTTGAATAGATTGAAAATAATGGACATTAGATTCTAAATCTAATAATCACTAAATTCTACATCCTTAATTCAATTATAGGATAGTTTGGGGTGATTAAACTGCTCTAGATCGACATTGAGATAAATAAGAATTTCATACATGCTAAATTTTGTGTTGATTGTTAAAGGCTAATTAGATAAAAATTATGTGAAAATCTTAAGTCAGATGTCCTTTTTTTTTGAAAATAAGTGTTTAATGAAGGGCTTTACACTAACCATGGTAAAAAAAAAAAAAAAGAAAAATTAAAAAAAGTATTTCATTGTGAAACATCACTTTCTAGTATTTATGGCTCGAGTGATTAAGCTTGCAACGGTATATAAAATCTGACGACCTATAATCATCTGACTTGGGAGTTATCGGCCAAAAGCTTGCTACAAGAGTTGTTTAGAAAATCTAATGGAGAGAAATTTGTACACAAGATATGAAAAATAAATAAATTAACGCACTACATGTCTTTATTAAACCTCAAAACACTTATATGAGAGAATTCGACATTTGACAAGGAATTATTAGCTTAGTTGATTCTTAGAGGTTGGAGCGGTTGAAAAAAAAAGGGAAAATTCCCATTTGTTGATATGTTAAGTTGCAATTAATAAAATCTAATCGAACTAAAGGGAGTGAGGATTAGTATATGAATTCAACCTTATATCACACCTTGGGAAACATAGCTAAACAAAATAAGTTTGAGGTGTGCACCTTACTAGGGCAGAAATGATTAAACTGACCAATGAGGGACGGAATTTGAATCACTTTATGAATTTATGATGTTTTACATGGAATCTTTACTTAAACATAGGTCAGTTTTGCACTGATAAGTAGAAATTAGTATTAGCAATGTGATTTTGAAGAAGTTCATAGTTTTAATACAAAAATTCCAATCCCGAGACCGAAGATAAATTATCTAACGATGTTTGTTTAAAATTTTATTTAAAGTTAGATTATAGTTTTGTTGAGCACAAACAAATACTTAAATTTACGGGTGTTTGATAAGTTTTTTTTTTGTACATTTATCTAAACCATTAAATTGGAGTGTTTAATAGTGATTTGGATTGTTAATTATGTATCTTAGGTTAAACTCAATGTTTGGAAGTGAAAGGGAAGAAAGGAACAAAATAATGGGTGAAAACGAAAGAAATCCAAAGTTTGAGGATCAAACTATAAACCTTAAATAGTTGATTCGGACCACAAAAAAATTACAGAACATCACACAGGATCAACTGGATGCAATTGGAGGTCAAATGAGTGAAATATAATCAAAGTATTTTCATAAATCAATTTTCTGTAGAAAAACATTATGATACAAATTTTCAGCCTTAAATTGAAATCCATTTTTTTATAGTAAATCTTCAAATTGGAGAAATGCTACTTCAAAATAATTATAGCCATATGATTTATCTTTTCAATGCACTTTAAATCACTTCAATCGGATATCGGTAGAGAGAGTTATAAAATAAATACTAAAGCCTACTTGATTTCCGACACATGAGGTGGTGAGCGTGTGCCACCCTGTCCTACGCACACGAGGGACTTCCTTTGGCTGGACCCAAGAGCCAAATGGCTGTATGGCATGCACATATGGAAGTAAAGGTACGTGGGCGCTGAATAAATGTTGACTCGAACACGTTTAATTCTTTTTAATTTATGACTCTTATAAATACAAAACATGATACATTCTAATAATCAAATTCATCAAGAACAAGACCCCAATTGTTATGTTTTGAGAGAGTTGATCAAATCCTAGTAGGAATTTAAGGTCAATTACATCAAAATTTTAAAGAATTCAACCATAAAATTTAAGATCAAGATCTTGTACATTATTTCATGATGAGGGTAGTATTTTTCATTATTCTTCTTGTAATTTATACGAAATCATGCTAGAATAGATCCCTTCTTTTATTGATGAAGATGAACCCTATTGTTTATTTATTTTAATTCAAAACTATTAGTTTAGTTTTTCTTATATTTCTTGTTTAATTCCGCATACCCATTGCGTTATTTAATTGTATAGCTGACAATTAGATATTAGTCGCTTGTTGTAATGTTGAGAGACTTACAATAAGTTTAGAACGCTACAAAATTAATGTATGTGTAATAGATGTTAGGAATAACATTTATCACCTGTGTAATCATATAGATAATCTAAAATTTAATATATTTTAATAATTCAAATTCGTTTAGGAATAGACCCGGGTCATGATTAGAATATAATTAATTTATCATCAAAATGAATGTTAACTATATTAGCTTTATCGATTGTCAAGAACGCATAAATAAGATTAGATGAAAAATCAAGAATTGAAATTAACTACAATAGATGGATTCGAAATCCAATACAATAATCAATTCATTGATGTAGACAATAATTTAATATAATCACATTAAATTATCTATTGTGTTACATATTTCGAATATAAGACAAAGCTAGTACAATTGAATTAAAATTTATTCGATGTAGGACGATATTCTCAATTCACTAAATATATTACTTGTCAATAATCCCGTATGCTTGTGGGATTCAGACAAACATAGTTATCATCTCATTTTATGTAGACTCTACTCTTTGACAATGTGGTCATGATCAATGTATTGCTTAAAATTTGGAAGTGATTATGTGTATTAGGTGATCTTTAGGTAACTTTTAACTTAAGGGTCATATTTTTGTGTGTTTGTCACTTTTTTGAATTTTTGTCATTTTTTGAGTATATGTCACTTTTTTTAATAGCGTTTCACTTTTTTGAAATTTTCATCACTTTTTATTGCTTGTTACTTTTTTTAAAATTTATGTCACTTTCTTGAGTGATAAATATAGGTTTTGATTGGTGTTTTATCACTTTTTATGTAACGATGAGTACGTTAGATAGTTGCAATTCGTGGTTTTGTTTTGAAGTCTAAGATAGAAGCAGTTTTAATAGAAGGGTTTGAATTGATTATTGACAATCAACTACGATTCCTTTCCTAATTTCTCAACTCAAAAAAAGTCATTATGTTGAATATTGGGACTCCAAACTTCAAATTTCTGCGCTCAGTTTGCTCCAATCGACCACAACAAACATCAACCAAAACCACAAACCTTCCTTTGCAAAGCCCAGTTGCTCCAAGGTGCCCACAAAGGGCAGAGAGTGTGAAGAATATAGCCTCAAATGAATCAACCACTAAGGCTAAGAAAGAGGAAGAAGAACAGATCACCGTAAAGCATAAAGCCAAGGAAGAAAAGCACGAAACTAGAGAGGGACTCTGTTTTTTCTCTCTCTAAAACTAGCTGACCAAGTCTTCACACGCTAACCAACACAGTAATGGGTAGCATATATATAGTGTAGGTGTGGGGTTTTAGGTTAAGGAATAGTAAGGCCCGAAAGGTAACAATAAATGGGTTATCAACCAACAAGCCGTCCAAGAGTTTGGGTTGGGTCATGAGCAACACTAATTTGATTAGGCCACTTCGAATGGCCCAAGTAGGTTATATAATTGGTTTCGACAATTGTGGTGTCGATATAAAACTTCAGTTATCTGCCGAGGCCTATATAATATAATCCAAACTAAAACGGTTTAACACTATTGCCCGAGATTTATTGGGTATCAAAACCTAACAAATCTCTACCTTGATTCCCAATAAATCTGCAAGCAACCAAAAAATACACGGTTTATACTTGCATAATCAAGGTAACCAAAAAATTGGAATCACAGACCTTACCTCGTGTTTTGGACCCGAAACACATACCATACCTATTTCATATACTCACCGGGGCTAAGGTCAAGAACACCTAAGTAGAAGCAGATAATCACAACAATCAATCAAGAGCAAATAAACATACGATGGAGATATCATATATAGGATAACACATAGATCTTTTCAAAAACGTTCACACAGAATGACATATTAACACCAAGTTGATCAACAGGCCAACACATATGCAACCAATGAATATATAACCCCTACAAAGAAGATCTCACCACACTTATCCTATCCCGTCCCGTGTTGCTCACACCTCGAGAACACATATCTAACTTCATCGCCTACCAAGCTCACTAGACTAATCACTCAACCCATGTCTAACTCGTAAGCCTCTATAGATCTTAAGTTCTTGGGATAATCCTCTATCACCACATCACTTTTCCCAACCTACGTGGATAATGGGTCTCCATCTAACAGAAGTGATAGAAGCGCCTCTTTCACACTTCACCTGATCAGGATCTCTTCACAGATAAAGGATTCCAACATTTAATCACATCTCTACTTGTGACCCAAATGTCACACTCCACATCTCCGGTACAAACCACCAATGTATCCTAGGCATCTATAATCCAGCTTACCAAAAGACATACAACACACTGCTAATACATCTCAACCCACTATGCATGGAAACAATTACACCAAGTAATATGATCACTCCAATTCATGTCAATGCACATATCAAACATATTGAGATACAACATATAATCATGTAACGGAATTGAGCAATCACACACATGTAGAAAAGGATTACACA
>CAIGRP010095001.1:0-20033 GCA_903798385.1 Fraxinus cuspidata | reverse complement strand
TGGATGTAGAAAAACAACTTACTAATTTTTCCAAAAAAAAAAAAAAAGAGGTTGGATTACAGCAATTTAATTAATTATTTGGCTTCTTGGAAGAATAGTGAATAGTTTCCTGGGGTGGCAGTAGCCAATACAGATTCCACTAGTACAGGCACAGGATGAACAACGGAATATTGAACATATGGGGAGGCATTCTGAATTAACACTGCAACGTGGGTCTTTCACTTCTGCACTCACCATTGGACCTGCAATAAATTAATAAAACATCGTATTTGTTAATAAACTATTCAACTCAATTATAAATTGTATATACCTAAACGCCATCATACTAAAATTTGTGAGTTTTTTGAAAAATTTATATTCAACAATTAAATTTGCCATTATGCTAAATGTTGTGAGAAATATTTATGGATGAAATGTTCAACAATTAAATTTTGAATTAAGAATAATATTTGGAAATTTTTTTATTGGAATCGATTAGGATTTAAATCGAGGGCGCAGTTTGAGTTAAATTAAAAACAAAATCGAAATGGTCATCGCCATTGTACTTACTTACAAAACACACATATATGGAGATAGAGAGATAGAGATAGACATGGTTAAAATAAGCAAGAGTGCTGCAATCTCGTCAGTGTGTAATACGGAGAAATTGTTGAATATATGCATATGTTCTGGCCTACTCATAGATTGATAAAACGGTGAAAGAATGTAATCTAATATGTATTATTGGTTGTCAAACAGAATATGAGTACACATTGCAGCGATCTTAATGTATGTTAAATCAATTACCAAATTAGGCTTCATATTTTGCAACATATGCATTCAATGTTGATGGTGTGTTGAAAATAATAGAGATTGGGATAACATAGAAATTAATTTTGTGTAAATCTAGTGATCTACTCTCATTGAAAAGGTAAATCTGGATTTGATTTTCGAAAGACCACAATATGTTCACTCAAGATTGTAATAATTAGCAGCAATCTTGTTTTATGGAAGGTAATTTGAGCGAATATAAAAGTCCACTTTCATAAGAAAGCTAAATCTTGATACGATATTCAAAAGACCAAAATATATTCACCCAATATTGTGGTAATAAGTGACAATAGAACTATAAATAATAGTTATAAGACCATAATTGAGCATTGACCCGATCGCATTGAGTCACCAAGTCACTGGTTGAATATGTGGATCCTACTTGGAAATTATTTTGAAAGTTTTAAAATACAGAATTTTTTCTTAACATACATTCTTGTTTTAAGTTATTAATCACTAATTATTTTGAAACCTATAATTATTGATATCGTAAACTTATTTGTTATAATATAGTACTTCTATAGTTTCCAATGTACAAACATTTTATAAAATACACAAAATCCTTTTGCGTATTAAATTATTGTATTCATGATTATTCAATTTATATGAACTCAGGCTTATAATTTTTTTTTTTAATTTTTTTTTAAATTAACTGTAATGATACAATGTAATAGTGTGTGCGTCTGTGTGTATTGTTTTTATTTTTTATTTTTTTGACAAAACAATCATAATATCATTGATTAATTGTCCATCCGTCCCATTTATATAGGATCACTTTTCTTATTTTCTTTTCTCAATTATATAGTCTTGTTTCTTTATTAAGAATATTCTGTTTTGTTCATTTACTAATATACCCTTATTTATTTACTACTTCCAATAATAATTTACTACTAGTTATTGATAATTAAATGAGGGTAAACTAGGAAAGTTTTTGACAAAATTTGCTTTTCCAATAACATTAAATAAGATTTCTTAATCCGTCTGAAATGCAAAATAAGTCTATATAAATGGGATAGAGGGAGTATCATTCACAAAAGCATGAGAAATAAAAAAATGGCAAACAATCTATACAAAAGAAAGAAATATTACGCACAATAAGATACTTACTCATGGACCACCCTATTCACATCAAGGGGAACAAACCTTCAAGAACCATTGCAGACCTTCGTAAGAAGCTTTGAAATATCATCAAAATGCACCCATTTGGTGAAAATTGAAAGTCCGCCTGTAGTTGTTTTACCATCATAAGAGAATCACTCAGTAGATTGTAGTAGAAGCCTGTTTCGTTGAGCAAATTGCAAGGCCTCGTGTAGGGCTAGGTACTCAGCATCATCTACGGAGAAAGAACCCTCCAATTCTTTGAACTTTGAATCTCCCCTCGTGATCCCTTATGACAGAAAGTCATCCCCAAATCACTTCCCATTCCTAATGGATCTCTCATGTCCTCCACTCCCAAAGAAATAATGCATGACTAGTAGATTCCCACTACTCACATTTGAAGCATAAGCCATTATGCCCTATATGTCCCCTATTTAAGTCGTTCTGAAATCGCCTCAAGAAATAACCTTCACATATCCAACTTCCGAACCCTCAACCACCACATATAACAATTAAGTTGCTAGACTGCTCTTTCTTTCCTCCCCCTATAAACAACTTGAACCCACTATCATGTAAGAATTTGGACAACTAAATAATAAGCATCCTACTTTAAAATAGGAAAATAAATTTATATAGTATACCAAGATTCCCTACCGCTTTAATTATATATACAATCATGAAGTTTTGGACAATTGAGATTTAAAAGAATTTCATATGTTCTAGCTTGAAAAAGTACAGGAATACCAATAAAATGTATAAGTATTAAAACTATCATTTTGGTTTTAAGTATTAACAGCATACTCAATCTTTCTTCGATCATTATTTGTAAGATAATTTTTCAACCAATGCTTAAGTTTTCCGGTAAAACCACAAATTATATTACAGAAGGCAAGGCAGTATGAACAACGATTTTTGTCTAGATATATGCTGCATGACATACATCCATATCTTCGAGTACTTGAATAATTTGTATTCTGTTAATCCATCAAGAATCCACTCGATGATTTCATCACCTGTATAGGAAACTTGAGATTTACTCTTTTCCTCATATAGCATATCATGATAAGAAGGATGAAAATAATAATTTGGAAGTTTTGACTTTTAGAAATTTGAAAAGGAAGTTATTGTAAAACTTTTGAATCGGAGGAGGATTAATTTTTAGATCAATAGGCTTGAAAATAGTATCTTAAAATGTCTTCTTATCACTAGATGAAGATGCTTCTGATTCAGAATTGGCTTCAATTCTGTTTAATTAAGTACATATACATTGAAGAACAATATTAGTATAATTGTTTTGAGATTGAATATTTTTTATATCTTTTGTTGTAGCAATAGAATAATTAGACCTTTCAGCAAATATACGAATTTTCTTAAGAGTGATGCAATGATTTCGGTGCTTCCATCACCTTTCAGACAGATTTAAGTTAGTATGAATGGGCACATAGTTTGACCCGAAGGAGTTCTCCATGTTTTTTTTTAAACATGGGTATGTTGAATAAATTTTTGTTTTGAAATCTTTTTACCAAATACTTTGAAATGTGTCAATTCATAAAAATTAAATTTTCAGGAAAATCATAAAAGTCTTTCCATAAAGATTTAATTTCATCTTTTGAAAACAACTTTTTAAGAGTATGACGAAAAGTTTTGACAATAAGAGTTTAAATTCATTTCTTCTATCTATGGTAGAAGAGATGGAATTAAATTAACTATCTAATCATTCTTAATTAGGTTGGTGAATTAGGTTGTTTTGATTCATCATCTTTGTAAGACGTGTATTGTGGTTTCGGAATTCTAAGACTGAAATTAACACATTTGAGTTTTTCAAAAGAAGTTGAAAATTTTGAAGTTCGTAAAGGAGTCTAGATCTAGAGGAATAGGACTTTCTAAGACTTTTTGATGTAGATCCATCAAATATCATCTTAACATGTCCATCAAGGAAATGATATAATTTTATTTGGATTATTACGAACAAGAGTAGGAATTGGGTTTTGAGCATTATAAAAATTTCATTATAATCCTCTAGATTAAAGACTCCATGGTATCCTTTTGGGAATCATGGTATTTGAATGAAGAGGGTCGACCTCCACAAGAAGACTTTCTTCTCTTGGAGATGAGCGAAGAGCTTGAATATTGTGTTGAGTGTTAATAAACTTATAATATATTCTATATATTGAAGCAAATGATTTTGAACGATCTTCAATATCAAAATTCTTTGTTTGAATATGAAGATTAAGAGCATTAAGAATAACTCCATCATTGAGGATAATAGGAAAATTTGGATAACAATTTGAAAAAATTAGACCATTCTCTAAATTTGATAAAATCAAACAATGGTTTAACAGCAATTTAAATAAGTCCCACATGAATATATTTATATTTTCCTCTATAAGTTGAATATCATCTTTTGAAAATCAATTTATTTGAGATGATTGATTTTTGGTAATGAAAATTACTTAGTTCGACCCTAATAATACCTAGAGGGGGGTAAATAGGTATATTATGCGAAATTAAAATTATTAATTAATTAGCAACATGTCACCAATTAATTATCTTTAAATGATTAAGCATGCAAGTCAATTTAACATATATTTAAATACCGCAGTTAATACAATCATATTTCTTTCGTCATTTTGGTGACGATATGACCACGGAGAAACCCAACTGGTAAAACTCACGGTATTTTGCTAGTCAATCAACTATAAACGATTCAGACACTTACAGTCTATCAGACTAGACGACACACATACTATCTGATCTCCAAACTGAAGTTCTTACAGCTCTCCTGGAAATTGTGCTCCCCCGCACCAATCCTTAGCTGCAATTTTCAAAGCTCTATTTGAATTTGCTACCCTGCAGTATTCTTAGCTTTGAGAAATCGTCTATCTCTTGTGGATCACGAAGAACACCCAGTTCTTCACCAACTAGAACTTCAATCAACTTCCCTCGATCTTCAACAACTCTGACAGGTGCGGAGGAAAGAACAGTATTTGAATTATGAAAGTGAAGTTTTTCTCACCAAAACAAACTCCTAGGATGAAGGTTGAAAGAAGAAATATGTAGGAATTCTTTCTAATTAAGCTCTCACAATGATCAACCTTATTTTTTACATTCAGATGTGTTTTGGTATTTATAGGTAGGTTAGGAAAGTAATGGGCCGGGAAAAAAACCTTTAAATCACGAAATAAAAATCTCTAGGACAACAATGTCGCTCGAGCGAGGGCTCACCGACAGTCGAGCGACAATCTAAGACATGGCAATAGTTGAAGGACGAAGGTTCTATTTTTGACGCTCGAGCCAATCCATGGCGATAGTCTAGCGAAAATTCCTTCTTTTGCCATACTCAACCCTAGACCTAAAAAATCTATATTCATATGATTGCTCATTACTCCTTGACTTTTTACACCATTTACAATTAAGTCCCTTTGTTTACAGAATTGCCAATTACATAATAAAAAACTTAACAAGCTCTCCCTTTGCCATTCTGTGACAAAACTTCTATTTAAGTCAAGACGTAATCAAAATAAATTACAGACGCAAAATAACTGGCACATCCAACAACTGTATTGAACAAATTCTGTATTTCAGTTTTCAAAACTTGTTTCCTGAAATAGACAACTCAACACCCAGTATAAAATGTATGTGAAATAGTATTAAGTACAAAAACAGCTCAAGCAGTTTACAATGTAAAAAATAATTTAAGTAGTTAATGACGCATAGTGCAATTTTTCAGTTTCATATCATATACTAAATTAAGACATAGTACCAAAGCAACCCAACATACCAAAATGAAACATTGATACAACATCAAAAACTTAATTTAGTAAAAATCGAAAATATATCTTATAATCAGAATCAAACGCCTTAGATACATCAAGTAGATCTCTCCCTTTTTGTCACAAAATGACNACATCAAAAACTTAATTTAGTAAAAATCGAAAATATATCTTATAATCAGAATCAAATGTTTTAGATACATCAAGTAGTTCTCTCCCTTTTTGTCACAAAATGACAAGGGGTAACCTATAAGCTAGGTATCATCGGTAGTGTCATCAAAATTCGTCCTCTCATCGGAAGCTCTATCATCATCCCAATGACGGCGAATTCAATGGAGTCAACGTTGAATATAGCCAACAACACCCCGAAGTATAGTGAACTCGGCAGTGCGTCGATCAACTGTAGCACGCAACTATGTGATCTTCGCCATCATCAAAGCCTGCTGCTCGATCAGTACATTCATGTGTCTCATGAGAGCAACCGAAAGGTCAATGGGAGCAAAAGTAGAAGGTACAGACCCGGTAGGGAAAAAATGTCTATGAAGGAAGAGGAGCCCAAGTCGAAGTCGACAGGATGTCAGAGGGCCGAGGATAAGTAGAAAAAGAAGGAAAATTCAAAGGGTCAAATGAAATGAGGTCATCAATAGGATCAGCCGGCACAGTTGGGTCAATGGGCTGTGGTGGCTCAGATAAAGCATGTTACCGACTCTGGGCAATGGTAGTATGGCCAATCAACCGAGAAACCCGCCTTGAAAAACCATCAGGAAAACTCAACTCCTAGGGCTGTGACTAACCTATAAATCAAGCAAGCATAAGGCAACCCCACCTTCATCCCCGTGACAAAATATGCTGGCGAATGAATGAGGGTAAATCAACGGAATCAACATGCAGCAAGGCATACAAAAAATGAGCATTTGCCATAGGTAATGAATAAGGGTGAGACACGAGCCAAAGATTTGTGCACACAATGCGCAACAGAATCTGGTGATTAATAAGAAGTGTGCCCGTGTGGATTACACTAGGATCTCCCTCCAACGGTGTGTTAAACACCGTCGAACGGACTTAAGAGTCCGCCGGAAGAGTATCAGGAGTCAAGTAGGGGATAAGGGGTGGACGACTCGAGGAATATGAATAAGACTCAAAATAACGTCCGGAGTAATCTTAACAGTCCAACCCCAAAGACAAACCCTAAAGGATGACCTACTAACATCATGGATGTTAGCATAGATTTCCTAAACTAATAGACTCGGTGGAGAGACTAACTCAACTAACAAAGGCTCCCAACCTCGAGAATAACGGCCAGTTGGAGGATAGATCAAACATGATGACCTCGCGCTCGAATAAAGTGGGATGTAGAAAAAGCTACGGCTCAAAAGTGTCTTGGACGACAGTAGAGATGAACCTTGCCGACTATAAGAAGCAGAAGCACTAGAAGTGGAAGCCGTTGTGTGTACTCCCTTAGGCGGCATCTGAAATGAATTGAACCGAAACATTAAAACCTCGATAAAAGAGATACGAATTCAAGCTATGCATGAGATGCATGAATACACACAATCCGAGGCATATAAGGTAACATGCAATGTGCCCTAGGATGAATGCACAATGACATGCAGTGATGCCTAAACATAGGTGACGTGAAGACATGACGCGTGCTGTGATGCTAAGACACTGTGACGTGATGTCATGACGCAGTGACATCACCATGTGGTGCCAAAATCAACCGTAATGCACAAAACATAATACACACTCCGAACCACCAACCCGACACTCTAGCAGACCAAGCCAAATCCTAAACAATCAACTTCAATTCAATTCCAAAGACAAAAGACGACTTAAAATCAAAACCCAATCCAAAATAACCTAAACCACGACAAAGACCACAACCTCAACCACCCAACTCACAAACCACTTACAAAATCTCGTGCAATTCACATCAACTAATCATGCAACGTGAGCGACTATAGTGAAAAACACACAATAAACCATCAAAAACATGCCAAAAACGCATCAAAAATTCAATTTTTGGTGAAATATCTTGTAACAATTGATGATAATTGAGAGCTATGAAAGAAGAGAAGAAGTCCCTATTGAAAAATAATAATTGGAAGTTAGTTCCTAAACCTAAAAATAAGTCTTTAGTAGATTGTAAGTGAGTTTATAGTATTAAGGAAGGAAATTCTTCTAAACAACCTCTTAGGTTTAAAGGTTGACTAGTTGCAAATGTGTTTACCCAAAAATCTGGTATTGATTACAATGAAATTTTCCCCCTAGTATTAAATACATTACTACAAAAGTCATGCTTGCTTTGATTGTTAAATATGATTTAGACCTTGAACAAATGGATGTTAAAACTGCTTTCTTGCATAATGGCTTAGATGAAAAGATTTATATGATTCAACCACAAGGTTTCATTGATTCTAAAATATCTAATCATGTTCATCTATTAAATAGGTCTTTGTATGGTTTCAAACAAAAAAAACCTAGGCAATGGTATAAAAGATTTGACAAATTTGTGTCATCTATCGATTTTATAAGAAGTTCCTTTGATCATGACTTTACTTTTAACGAAATGATAGTGATGCTGTGATTGTTTATTTTCTTTTATACGTTGATGATATGTTGTTGATTGGATAAAAAAATAAGTGATATAAATGACATTAAAAATGCTTTAAGTGATGAATTCGAAATGAAAGACTTAGGATATACTAGTCCAACCCATAGCAAGCCGGTCCCAAAATTATCAAGGTGAGTTGGCTTGTGCTCGACTATCCTGGTAGGCTGAACTTGGGTTGGGCGAGCCGAGTCGGTCAACTCAGCCATTAGCATCCCGGGATCCCTATTATTTGAATGATTTCTGTTGGGTTTTGATACCCAATAAATCCCGGGCAATTCTGTTAAACCGATTTTAGTGAATTATACTTCATAGGCATCGGCTAATGAGTGAAGTGAAATATCGATACCACAATCGAGACGACCAATCCTACAACATTTCAGGGCCATTTGAAGTAGCCTAATTAAGTTAGTGTTGCTCATGGCCCGACCCATTACCGTGGAAGGCTTTTAGGTTATAAGCCCTCTTACCACTTCCCCTTATTTTTGGGCCAATTATCCTAACCTACCTTTAACCTATATTAATTAGTGTTAATATATGAATTAATTGTGTGGAATATATATGTTAGCAGCCGTCCATTTTTCTTTGGTGAAGGAAGAAACCGGTTTTTCTCATTCTTGCTTAGTGCTCCATTTGAGAATCAATCTTCCCTTCCTCCCTAAGCCTTTGTGACTGTTCTTGGACTTGCATTCCCATCCGTAGCCCTTTGTGGGCACCTTGTAGTAACCAGGTCTTGGGTGTTGGAGTTTGGATTTGATTTTGGTGATTGTGGTGTCGAATTGTGTCGAGTGAGCCCGGAATTTATGTTTATTGGAGCACAATAATCAACAATTTCGTATTCGAGTTCTATAGCCTGATTTTCTATCCGTTACATACTCTGATTAAAATATTTATATGTTATTGCAACCTTGAATTTTTGACATTGCAGTAGATCCAGATCTAGCTTTCACCAGAGGATTTCCACAAGAACTTAAATTAACACTCAGTATACTTATCTTTTTTTTATATATATAAATTGAATACTAAATCATCTGTTCTTATACAAAAATGAAAGATTCTTTGCAAGCGTAACCGATAGTCTCTTCATAAGATTTAGGCTCCTTAAAAGCTAAATCTTGATAAGATAAAATAGCCAAGGATTGATAGTCACTCATCCTAATATGTTCCCTTATCTCCCTCCTAATTCTATACCTGACAAGTTGACAATCACTTAAAAAATCATCCAATTCATTCACAGAGTCATGTTCACTATCCTCAATAGGTTCCTATGAACCAGTAACATTATCACTCTCCTTACCACCTCCATTCCTCACCACCTCCATTCTCAACTTGTTCTTCCTCAACAAGTTCAGGAGAGTATTCTAATTTCACTTGAACCCTAGTATCCTCATCCTTTTCATCTCAAGAACATCACTAGAGACTTTCTTACTTAGACAAGGCATATTAGTCGAAAACTCTTTTCGACTTATGAACACACCTTGGCCAAGAATTTTGTTATCAATTTAACTGAATGAAACTTAGATCATAATCTCTTACTATTAAAAGTTGTGAATCATCTATTAATTATTCACAACCTTCATATAATTCTTGACATATCCGAACGATAGTGTGTTAATGACTCTTGCCAAAGTAACATCGAACATCACCAAAGTATGAATGTTAGAGATTAACCACCGACTCTCAGATAGTTATCCATATGAAATCTCTCCAACAAGTCTCCAATGTTTTATTCTTATAACAAAACATTCACGTATTCATTTAAATATTAGTATATTTTAACTTGTGGCTACTTACTTCGTAAATCAAAAATGCCACATGTACAATATATCGGTAATAATGATATATGTATCTCATTATTACTTAGGATCATGAATAATTTAAAATCCAAGTCATATGTAATTTATATCTCATAATCACAACTCTTTACGATTAATAAATTACTAAGATTTGAATCAGGACTCTATTATTTAATTTATTACAACATTAGTATCTTTGAATAACAAATCTATCATAAATATTTTAAAAGTCAACATACAAAATGATTGAACTTGGAGCATAACACTTACAAACTTTCACTTGCACTAGATCCAATCACTTACATATCTAATATCATAAGAGTCTACATGATGACCATGTTTATATTACGAACCTTCGTTGCTTCTAAAGTAGTAATGTATTAGGCTTATGCTATTGAATTAACGAGTGTTCCTATTTGGAACCTTTCTAACTAACTGGCTCTATTATTAGTAGTAAACCCACATCGTGATTAAGATTTGCTATCATCATAGTTTAACTAGAAGTTAGCATCAGTATGTGATTGAACTCTAAGTTTTTTTTTTCCATATAAAAAAAGATTTTATCTATTTATAATGGATAAGTTAAGCAATCTTCTAGATCTATCACTATAGATCATGATTTCTGAGATATAAAATACTTCTCCTAGATAAATTTCTTAACAAGCACAATTTCTCCAATTGAAAGCATAGGAACATCATTTCTCATTAATAATATGTCACTTATATATAATATTAGGAACACGATAGTGCTCCACTTTTCTTCTTGTAAACGCACCGTTCATCTTTATTTTTTTTTTTATAAAATCAAAATTTTTTGATTGTTTCATCAAAGCGAAGATTTTAACTCCTATAGGCTTGCTTGTATCCATATATGGATTGATCAAGTTCTCAAACCTTGTTAGCATTTTCAGATTCAAAGCATTTGGATTATATCATGTACCATATCTCATAGTCATGATATGCAGCTATTGCGAGTAAAATATGAATAGACTTAAGCATGACTATCGGTGAAAAGATTTTATCAAAGCCAACTCTATGTCTTTTGTTTGAACATTTTGCTATGATGAGAAAAGTTAAAGACATATATGATAATGAGTAAAGCTTACGTACCTTTCATTCAACTAAAATGTTGGGCAATTATTAAAAATGTGGTGTGAATCTATTTAGTTTCATCGGTCATTTTTTCTAGCTTGAACTCAAAGAAACTAAATTTCTAGCCAAATGAGTGTACACTTGGAATTTTTCTATCTTGAACTCTACATCGACCCAATCTCTAGCAAAAATGAACACTCGTCATTTGCACATGTAGATGATGAGAGTTCTACACATACGCAATATCATGAGCTTGCCATTGGATTAGAAATGCTTTTGCATTGGGAGTTCATCGACGGACTTTAGTTGCAACAAAAAGTCTTTAGCCAGAGTGCGAGGTCATAATTTTTTGGGTTAATTTTTACGTACACTCCATTTTGTGATTGAAAATTGAAATTTATTGGACTTATAAATATATATCTAAAGTTACCCATGACAAAAATAATTAAATAGAAAATACCTGGTATTGAGTAAAAGTGCAACTTGAGCAATACCACCTTTCTATATATCTATTCGGCCGTTTCATTTTTTTGATGTTATCCAAAAATTGTGTCAACCCTTCAAATTCAACGACTCCTAATCAAGTATCTAGTCATTGTTACTATTGTTAGTTCCGTGAGGGACATCCTCTGATTTTTGGGGAGACGATTCTTGAAAATTAATGTTCTTTTCAATTTCTAAAATATTAATAGGTTGAGGTCCTAATTTCTTTAAGTAGATTACTAGATTTATATGAATTAATTAATTTCTAGATTACCCAAATCTCGGTTAGTTCCACACTTTCAACACACCATCCACATTGTTTGCATGATGCAAAATATGAGGCCTAGTTTGGTATGTACCATTAAATAAATTCATTTGACCTTCAATAAATCAAGATTGCTTAATTTTAATCAGATTTCGGTATTTCAAAAATCAATAATACCATAATAGATAACATTGAAACTCTTTTTCAACTATAAATATTTAGGTCTGAGCATACATCATATTCTCTAATTTCCTGTGTTACACTGTTGTTGAGCCAACATGAGAATGTATTCTTCAAAGTTGATTATCTTTGCAGCCCTCTTGTTTACTTTAACTGGTTAGTCTCTCTCTCTCTCTCTCTCTCTCTCTCTCTCTCTCTCTAGATCGACTTGTCTAATACTGCATATCAATCATGTAATATTGTATCAAGGCAAATATCACATTATATTCTTGGCAGCGTCTGCAATTCCCAGCCCGAAATCTGCACCAAGTTGCACAACAAAGTTCGACTGCAAACCCTATTGCAAGATAGGTTTGTCGATTTGTATGGAAGGCAAATGCTTATGCAGTGACAGTAAGCAGCAATATTATCCTTCTGATGTTGAAGACCATCGCAAAATCAAAATGGACACCTGAAAGAAACTGACTAATTCAGGGGAAACAGCATTAACAATATGAATAAAGTCGTGTTGTTTCTGTTCTATCTGTTACGCTTGCAAAGACTGTTTCGTTTTTGTATAAGAACAGATGATTTAGTATTCAATTTATATATATAAAAAAGGATATGTATACTGAGTGTTAATTTAAATTCTTGTGGAAAACCTCTGGTGAAAGCTAGATCTGGATCTACTGCAATGTCAAAAATTCAAGGTTGCAATAACATATAAATATTTTTATCAAAACATGCAACGAATAGAAAATCAGGCTATAGAATTCTAACATGAAATCATTAAAATAATATGGATCCTGGGATGCTAATGGCCGAGCTGACTGACTTGGCTCACCCACCCCAAGATCGGCCTACCTGGCTAGTCGAGCACATGCCAGCTCACCTTGAAAATTTTGGGGAAAGTTTGCTACGGGTTGGACGATTTGAGTGGGAAGGCAGCTCGCCCCATTTGACGACCCTGTCCATTGACAAGTTACGGCTTGGTGCAAGTTGACAAAGCCAATGCTGTGATTTATACTTTCCTCAGGCATATATCACAACTGGACACAAGGCATAGGAATGTCATTTCTCATTAATAATAGCTCACTTATATATAATATTAGGAACACGATAGTGCTCCCACTTTTCTTCTCGTAAACGCACCATTCATCTTTATTTTTTTATAAAATCAAACATTTTGATTGTTTCATGGAAGCGTAGATTTTTACTCCTATAGGCTTGCTTCGATCCATATATGGATCGATCAAGTTCGCATACCTTGTTAGCATTTTCAGATTCAAAACATTTGGATTATATCATGTACACTTCCTCTTGCAAGTTTCTGTTGAGCAATCTTGACATCCTTTTACCATATCTCATAGACATGATATGCAGCTATTGCGAGCAAAATTTGAATGGACTTAAGCATGATTATAGGTGAAAAGATATTACTAAAGTCAACTCTGTGTCTTTGTTTGAAAATTTTGCTTTGATGAGAAAAGTTAAAGAAATATATGATAATGAGTAAAGCTTACGTAACTTTCATTCAACTAAAATGTTGTGTGAATCTATTTAGTTTCATCCATCATTTTTTCTATCTCGAACTCAAAGAAACTAAATTTCTAGCCAAATGAGTGTACACTTGGAATTTTTCTATCTTGAACTCTACATCGACCCAATCTCTAGCAAAAATGAACACTCGTCATTTGCACAAGTAGATGATGAGAGTTCTACACATATGCAATATCATGAGCTTCCATTGGATTAGAAATGCTTGCGCATTGCGAGTTCATCGACAGACTTTAGTCGCAACAAAATGTCTTTAGCCAGAGTGCAAGGCCATAATTTTTTGGGTTAATTTTTACGTACGCTCCAATTTGTGATTGAAAATTGAAATTTATTGGACTTATAACAATATATCTAAAATTTCCCATGACAAAAATAATTAAATAGAAAATACCTGGTATTGAGTAAAAGTGCAACTTCAGCAATACCACCTTTCTATATATCTATTCGGCCATTTCATTTTTTTTTATGTTATCCAAAAATTTCGAGTCAACCCTACAAATTCACAACTCCTAATCTAGTATCTAGTCATTGTTACTATTGTTAGTTCCGTGAGGGACATCCTATGATTTTTGGGAAGACGATTCTTGAAAATTAATGTTCTTCTCAATTTCTAAAATATTAATAGGTTGAAGTCCTAATTTCTTTAAGTAAGTTACTAGATTTACATGAATTAATTAATTTCTAGATAACCCAAATCTCGGTTAGTTTCACACTTTCAACACACCATCCACATTGTTTGCATGATGCAAAATATGAGGCCTATTTTGGTATGTACCATTAAATAAATTCAATAGACCTTCAATAAATCAAGATTGCTTAATTTTAATCAGATTTCGGTATTTCAAAAATCAATAATACCATAATAGAGAACATTGAAACTCTTTTTCAACTATAAATATTTAGGTCTGAACAGACATCATATTCACTAATTATCGACTTGTCTAATACTGCATATCAATCATGTTATATTGTATCAAGGCAAATATCACATTATATTCTTGGCAGTGTCTGCAATTCCCAGCCCAAAATCTGCACCAAGTTGCACAACAAAGTTCGACTGCAAACCCTATTGCAAGATTGGTTTGTCGATTTGTATGGAAGGCAAATGCTTATGCAGTGACAGTAAGCAGCAATATTATCTGTCTGATGTTGAAGACTATCGCAAAATCAAAATGGACACCTGAAAGAAAATGACCAATTAAGGGGAAACGGCATTAACAATAGGAATAAAGTCGTGTTGTTTCTGTTCTATCTGTTACGCTTGCAAAGATTCTTTCATTTTTGTATAAGAACAGATGATTTAGTATTCAATTTATATATATAAAAAAAGATAACTATACTGAGTGTTAATTTAAATTCTTGTGGAAAACCTCTGGTGAAAGCTAGATCTGGATCTACTGCAATGTCAAAAATTCGAGGTTGCAATAACATATAATTATTTTATCAAAATATGTAACGAATAGAAAATCAGGCTATAGAATTCAAACATGAAACCTGGGATGCTAATGGCCGAGCCGACCGACTCGGCTCGCCCACCCCAAGTTCAGCCTACCAGGCTAGTCGAGCGCAAGCCAGCTCACCTTGATTATTTTGGGACCGACTAGCTACGGTTGCACGAGTCAAGGAGGTAGGCACCTCGCCCCCATTTGACGACCATATGCATTAGCAAGAATGTGCATTGACTGTAGCAAGTTATGGCTTGGTGCAAGTTGACAAAGCCTATGCTATGATTTATAATTTCTTAGGGCATATATCGCAACTGGTCCCAAGACATAACACCACCAAACTAGCCTCCAATGTCCACCAAACAAGCCTTCAAGAATTCGTTATATCCACCATTATCGTTCTTTGCATGAACAAGACCAACCTACACCCATAAAAACATTGTGTATCTGCAAAAGTTTCAATAAAGAGATTGCTCAACATCCCTGGAAAGTGCGACACTGAAAAACTGCAAAAATAACAAATAAATAATTGAGATTTCAAAAGCATGCAAAGGACCATACACCAATACAGGGTTCATTTGTATAGCACAGGACACTTTTAACCGTCCCTAACAAATTTGACTACAACAGTCAGCATAGAGGAGTCTTATCATTCATTTGATAAGCCCATATCATACATGAATCTTTTATGATCTCTGTTTCCAAGCTAGTATCTTACAATAACACGAAAATGCAGAGCTAAAACCTCCTAAGCCCATTAAGAAATTCAAGAAACTCCATTTTTTCCCACTGTTATCGTTTCCCATTGTATATCTGCAAAAAAAATCAGTGAGATTTCTCGATATCCCCAGAAAGTGCAATAATGAAAAGCTGGATAAGAATAAAAAATTCATTCCAAATGCATGGAAGAGCCATTCACCAAATGTTCAAAATCTTTAATTTCTATGTCATGTTTTCTCATTCTCTCCCCTAAAACTTTGTAAAACAATCAGCATAGAGTGCTCTCAACCATCCATAATAAATTTGACTACAACTATCAACATAGAAAGGTCTCATCATGCATTTGCTAAGCTTATATCAACATATATAGGTTCTTTCCACATTCAATAACACAGTTAACTAGCCAAATACAGGAATACAAATTGAACATGCATTGAAAGAATCCTATCAAGACCCTTCTCCTATACTCAGTTAAACCAAATTACATTCAGATATTCTATCCAAAGGTAGAAATTCAGCAGACAAATTTTAACAGCTTGTTATTAAGCCTCCGCATGGCTAATTTATAAATGATATGTAAATCAATTTTGAATGGTCAAATTTCATTTCTAACCACACGTTTCAATAGACTCATAATCATTATTAACTTATTTACCACCTAATTCTATCTAATTATAAAAATAAACCGTTTATAATTCTTCCCATAGGGAGGTTAAATGTGTTTCTTCAGTCACTACAATTTTTTGCCATTTGACATAGACATTCAATTTGCAGTCATTGATGAAACTCTCAATGTGGCACCATGCTCGTATATTCTGGATACAAATATATAACAGACCATGTATTTTCGTGCTTCAATTGTTTCTTTTCCCAACGATTTTGGTCCAACCCTGATACATTTTGACCTAGCCAATAAAATATGAAAAGAAATATGACTGAAAAGCAACTAAAATTTAAGGAAGCTAGGAATATATAAACCCAGAAATTGTTTACACTCCTTGATCCTCAAAACGACCCATATTTTCTCATAACTTTCGTATAAATTATATAAACACTTCCCCCACAATCAGTAAACTGCACACTAAATGTCGACAAACAGCAAAGCAATCAGGGACCTTTGAAGACCATTGAATTTGTATTTCTGCACATAATTCAGATTACAAGTTTTCAACATCTAGCTTTCCCTTTTCCACGTGGAACCATAGTCCAACCTAATGACCATGAAAACAAGGCCTCTTGCGGGCTGTAAATAAAATTTGATGCAGCAATGATACCACTGTCTAGCTTAACTATATATATATATATATACATGCAATCACAAACCATTGTGAATTTTCAACCTCCAGAGCGAACAATCTAAGCATGAAACCAAAATGTGAGAATATACCCAACAAAATAAATAAATAATTGAAGTAGATTATGCAGATCAAATAAGCTATGGAAACATCAAGGGTTAATGCCTGAATATCACCAAGGAAAATGCGTGAAGTAATGCATAAATGGAAATCAGCTCAGTAATCAAATTCCAAAATCTACAAAAATAAGAATCAAATGTTAAACGCCTACATAAACCAAACATGAATCCATACTCTAATCCAATAATTATTGTAATAACTTGAATGATACAAAGGGTGTAGAGTTAAACACAAACGGAAGCAGCAAACGCACAGTCACAAAGACAATATCAAACACCAACAACAAGGGATTTGATTATTATTTAGGGCTCAGAACACAAAGATCATTGTACCCTTTTGTATAAAGAAACGGCCACAAAAAATCACAAACCCTAAAGAACATGAACTACGCAGCTACTCAATGGTTCAAGATTACATAGCCAACTAACACTCTAAAAAACTCAATCAAAGAATCAACAATGTTAGGTTTTAATTATGTAATTGGTGATTCTGTAAACAAAAGGGATTTAATCGTAAATGTTGTAAAAAGTCAATGAGTAATGTGCAATTATATGAAAATATGTTTTTTAGGTCTAGGGTTCGAGAATGGCTAAAAGAGGAAAAACAACGCAGATTTTCGCTATACTGTCACCAAGGTTTGGCTCGAGCTACAAAAGCAGAAACATCGTCACTGGACTATCGCTCCTCATTCGCTCGAGCGACAGCCTATCGCTCGACTGTCGCTGAGCTCTCGCTCGAGCGACAATGTTGTCCAGGAAATTTTTATTTAACAATTTAAATGCTTTTTCCCCGGCCCTTTCGTTTCCTAACCTACCTATAAATACCAAAACACATATAAACATTTTTTATGAGTTGGTTGAATATTGAGAGAGCTCCATCTTTGAGAGAATTAACATATTCCATCTTTCAACCTCCATCAATTGTGAATGTTTTGGTGAGAAAAACTTCGTTCCTATAATCCAAATACCAAACTGGATTTCCTCTACATCTGGTCAGAATTCTGAAGATCGAGGGAAGTTGAATGAAGTTTCAATCTAAGAAGAACAACATGTTCTTCGTCGATCCACAGGAAATAGACGATTCTACAAGGCCATGAGTGTTAAAGTGTAGCAGATTCCACGGAAAGCTTTGGCATCAACAGCTAAGGATTGGTGCAGGAGTGCACAGGATCCAGGGAGAGCTTTAAGGAGTACAGTTGGGAGATTAGATAGGAAGGTCGTCTAGTCTGATAGATTGTAAGTTGTAAAATCGTTTTATAGTGAATTGACTAGTAAAGTGCCCGGAGTTTACTGCTCTATATTTTGAATGTATGATATGTGGTATTTTAACTTATGATTAAATTGACTGGATGATTAACCATCTAGAGATAATTAATTGGCGACTTGTTGCTAATTAGTTAATAAAATTTTAATTCCGCATATTACACCTATTCACCCCCTATTGGTGTTGTTAGGGTTGAACTACGCGTTTGTCAATTGGTATCAGAGCCTTAAATTGATTCCTGACCGTTTTTATATATTCTAGCAGTCACTGTCTGTTCCTCCATTTTTTTACGGAAGCAATTATGCTTACTAGAAAGTTCAAATGAGAGTTTTTCTTAAAGCGTTAGATGAACGTATTCGGATTAGCGTTCAAAATGGGTAGACTCCACCTGTAACAACAGTTGTTGGTATAGTCACACCCACTGATATCTCACTTTGGACCAAAACAAATTTGAATGAGTGCAATTGGAATAGCAAGGGCCTTCATGCCCTATTCATGACGGTGTCTGCTAAGGAGTTTAGGTGAGTGTCGATGTGTAAAACTGCTAAGGAAATTTGAGATATTTTAGAAACTACATACGAGGGAACTAAAAATGTTAAGAACTCTAAACTGTAGATGTTGACCACTAGGTTTGATAAGATTGTTAGGAAAGTCCTTAGATTACTGCCCAAGAGGTTCAGACCTAAGGTTACTGCGATAGAAGAAAGCAAGGACTTAGATGCTGTTAAGATTCAAGAACTCGTAGGATCACTTCAAACTTATAAACTCACTATCTCACAACCTAAAAATGTTAAATCCATCGCCATGAATACTGTTAGAGAAGTTGAGAGTGAGTCCACTAACACTGAGACTTTAAGAGACAACAAAACAGCTTATTTCGTTAAAAATTTTCAAAAGGTGATGAGGAATAGGAGAAAGCCTTAGGAGCGTGAAAAGTAAGGTTCCTAATCCTTTCTCGAGAGGTAGATATGAGAAAAACACATCTAGGACTCTCGTTAAAAAATCTCAATCTATCCAGTTTCACGAGTGCAAGGGATATGGTCACATTAGGAGTGAATATCCCAATTTGAAGAGGAGTTCGGGTAAAGAACGTCGTAAGGCTTTAGCTGTGACCATGAGTGATGAGGAGTCAGATTCTATTTCTCAGAAAGCGATTACTGATGGTGAGGATGATAAAAAATTCATGATCTTCACCTCGATTGCTTCAATCAAATCTGACCGTGAGATTGAGAAGGTTGAAAGGAAGGATCAGCGTAAATAGTCTGATGATGAGACCGACATTCATGAGTCTTATCGTGAATTGTTTGAAGAAAGTCTCAAAATTAAGAAGGTCAACAAAGCCTTCTTGAAAAAGGTGAACAAGCTTGAACTTGAATGAGAAAAACTGTTAAGTGACCTTCAGGACTCAACTAGAAAATTGAGTGAGTTCAAGCTGGTAAATGAAAACTTAGAAATTAAAGTTAAATCATTAACTACTGCTCTTGATAAATCTAGTGCTCAAATCCATCTATTTATGAGTGGCTCATAAAAGCTGAACAATCTGCTT
>CAIGRP010095000.1:0-71028 GCA_903798385.1 Fraxinus cuspidata | reverse complement strand
CTAGAATTAAATTAATTTGTAAATGAATACGAGCTTTTGTAATTTGCGTCAATGTTTTTGAATTATTAAATTAGAAATAATTGAAAATGAATTTAGTTTGGGTGAAATGTAAGTAAATATTATCACTTAAATTAAATTAAGTAGAATAATGAAATGTTTATTTTTTGGCAAATGAATAGTGCGGAGTAACTCCGCACTATGCGGACAATTATTTTTTTAAACATAATTGATACGTATAAAATAAGATTATTTTATAAAGACTGCCATTAAGAATATTGCTTTGAAATTAAAAAAATATATATTTAATTTTAGTTCATATGGAAATAATTTATCTTCTAATTAATAAAATTATAATTATAAGTTAGACAACAACACGTTTTGAGAAAAGTATTTTTATTTTCCCTACTTTCAGGTCGATCCACTCCTTTAACGGGCGTTGCCCCCGAGCCCCGACCCTCGTTGATCCTTCAACCCCTTGATAACTGTGTTTTTAACCTCTTTTATTTCTCTCTAGTATACAAACGAATATACCTGTAAATTTTTTTCTTCTCTACACATTTCATCTACTCTTCTCATTGGGTAATTAACTAATTAGGTAGAATATATGTTAATTTGACAATAAGAATACGATACAAAAAACTGATATTACTTGTTTATTTATGCTATTTTTTAACTCGTGAAGGAGAGGGACCGTGTCACCAAATTTTATTGTGTTGGTGTGATCTCAAAACAAGGTAAACTCTCGGGCTTTGATTTTTCACATTTGTTAAGCCTATTTCTTCCACAACCACTCTCTCGTGGCTAATTATATGTAGCATTATCAAGAGCAAGAAAAAGTACATTTATTAAAGTATTACTGAAACCTATATACACGGATTATTTACACAACACGTGTATTTGCACAGCTTCCTCATATAAGTACAAATTTCGTTTTAGTTTCAGAAAGTCTAAAATTTATGTGCTATCTATTATATGAAAATTTGTTATTATTTACAGATATTCAGATGAAGATAATAATGAAGTTTAAGTTTTCTTTCTTCAACTGAGTGCTCTTTTCACTGTGTCAAAAGTACTAACAATGAAAAATATAATATCTTCTGAAGAACGATAACATTTTGCTTCAAAGAGGTGGGGAATTTTGGTAGATTCTGTTTAACTATGTTTCAATGATTTGAAAAAATTTCTGCAACGTACATATTTTCATTTTCTTCACAATTAAAGGAAATTGATTTCTTCAAAATGTGGAATTTAAGAACGGAACCTTTTTCTTTAAATGCATATTATTTTTATTTCTAATAAAGATGGATTGATTGAGAAAATGCTTGAGATGAATGGACTTATGAGGTAGGTATTTATTATGTAGATTATCAATTACTTGGTTTAGTTCATGAAGAGTGAATAAATTAACTTGATAGAATTATTATTTTTCCTCTTCATTTTCTTTTATGATATTTAACTTTTCCAAACGAATGATATTAAAATTTGAATATAATATTAATGAAGAAATGATGGCAGCGAGATAGGATTTAGTGTTTAAAATACCTAAATCTGGTATGAAGGCTCTTTGCTCCATGAGACAAAAGAATTTGGTTGGTATAAGTGTGTTCATCACAACAATGCTGCTCTATCTATCGCTCTAGCTTTTGAGAATATCAGCAATCTAAAATAGTGTATCATTCTAGCATTTCTTGCTTCTATTAATGTAAAAAAAGAATTTAGTTTGCCATTTATGCTTTTCTATTGAATTATCATATACTGCTGCTTTAAAAAGTGTATGGAAGATAATTCTAATTATTATGCGCAAATTTTGCAGGCTTAGAGCGTGGCTAAGGAGAATGCTGTGAAGGAATTGGAAAAGGAAAAAGAAAGGTTAAATAGCCAACAGGACGATGAAAAATCGAGATAAGAAGAAAATGAGAAAACATTGAATAGCTCTCATCAAAAGAAACAATCTTGAATTGAGGGTTTTGGAGTTGTTGTTTTACTTTATACCTTTTAACTTTTACGGATGTATTATGAGCATCTTCTTGAGGTAAATTAACTAAAGAACTTGAGAATTTCTGATAGAAATTGATATATTCTGAAAAATTGTATTGGACAATGACTTCCATTTTATACGAATTGATCATAAATGATAGTTACATGCCTTACTCCGTTGAGAATCATGGTTGGCAGATTATTTTTAGCTTGTGCAGTTTCGTGCTTAACTTGGTTTGTGATATTTTATAATTTATTTCGATGAAGTTTAATTATGCAATGCTCCTATGTTATGGTATTAAATGGGGGAAATGTGATATTTTCAAAATATATGTTTTTTTCAATAGTTATAAGTTTTATATCCAGAAAGTTTGGCTAAATGTAGCGGTTACCCGGTCTGCGTCTTGAGCGGCCGAGGTGTAGGCCCCATGATTAATCGTCGAAAGTGTATACTTGGGTATAAAAAAAAAAAAGGTCTTGCTAAATGTATAACAAATTTTTGGTGAAAAATAAAATAAGCACTTTTTTAGGGTTAATGCACTAAGTGAATTTACTTTGTTAAATAAAGTTCATTTTGATAGTTGATTGTATATGCAACGTTAACACAATTTTAAAAATAACAAAATCCGTGCATTGCACAGCCCAAAACTATTGTGGTCAAAAGGCTTGTTAATATTGCTTTTTGACAACACAGTTATTGGGTGCCAGCAGCAAGCACGATTGCTAAGCTTGCCTTGGACCAACTTTAAATGCCATGCTTTTCCGATTTGAACAATAATCGCAGCTCAGCACTGTACTGTTATAAGAAAGTCGCATTTAGTGATTCTGGAAAATAAAACCATTGACCAATTCAATTTCTGTAGATACGGCGTCGTTTCACGCAGTGCTCTAAAACCATCAATTTCTGTGACTGATAATCAGCTTCACCTTCATCAGTTCCGAAATCTTAAATCGCTGAAAGATTTGATCTTTATTATCGTAGATTACACACAATCCACACCATCAGCGCGTGTTCATATATGTAACTTAATGGCATTCCAGGCATTTGGGAAGAACTTAGGTCCAACTACGCAACCAAATCCTCAAAACCCTCTCAGCAATTTCACTTCGCCCCCTGCTCCCATGCCTACTTTTCCAAGATCTCCCAGGTAAGATATATGTATGCTTTAAATATTTTTTGATTGAGAAATGTATATTTCTTGATGCTGTATTTCCAAGATTTGTATATATGCGTGTGTTTGTTGTGTGTACGTGTGATTTTTGATTGCGAAATGGATAAACCTTTGGGTTGTTTAAAAAATAGAGAAAAAGTGGGATGCTGTATTTCCAAGATTGGATGTGTATTCGGGATTGAAGTTCGAAAGTTTACTTCTATTCTTTGGCATTGGTTGTAGAAATTTAGTTGAATATAGTGATCTTGATGCTCCGGAGGGACAGCATTTGGCCTTTGACAGAAGCTACACAACTATGGGTTCTTATCGCCCTTCTGCTGGAATTCAGAGGTAATAAACTGTGCAATCTTGTTGTCCTTATTCAAAATTCATGTCCAGTTCATTCATAAGAATGCTATGGGAGGGCTATTGGTAATGGCTTCATAGGCTTTAGTATTAGAAATACTCCCATTAAAGATGTAAGTTTTACCTTCGTAGTTCAACTTGTTTGGCTGTTAAAAGTTGTTTGTTTTTGTCTATGAAGCCAACTCACGTAATAATTTCTTTGCTATTTGCCCTTGCTGAAATGAGAATGTTGGAAGCTTTTGCACAAAGCTGTGGTAAAGTACCCCTACTAATGACTGCATACTTTATTGTGTCTTTGAAGTGAAAAGTTCTGTTGATTACTCCAAGATTATTAGAACTTCTGTTCTTAACTTATATTTCACGCTGAGCCCTTTTCTGGGTACCAGAGAAAGTATATAAATTTAAGCCCTGTTTGATCCACATTAAATTTTTCATTCTAATTCTTCTACTCATTTTCAACCACACATTATTCAATAAAATAATATTTTCCATCACATCAATAACTTTTCCTTCTTTTTTAACCATATATTCTCCATCAATTTACTATTCTAAAATACATTCTTCCAAAATAATGTGGATCAAACACACCCTTAATTGGTTATCAGTCTAATTGTTGTATCAACTGAACATCTTCTCAAGTATAAAAATATTATTGCAGATGTATTGTTCAGTCTATGATTCCATGTATGAACGAACCAACTATTTGTAAGTATATAAATAAGTTCTCACTCGAATGCAGTAATTTACGTTATTTATTATAAGATTTCTTTAGCGCCGGGGGTGTGGTGGTATGGATTTAACGCCTCTATTGACGGAAATCATGAATAAGGACTAAAGTGTAATTAAAATGTAAGGTTGAGGAGTGGCATGCCAAGAAAAAAAGTTGGTGATGGAAGTGCGACTGAATCCAAACTTTGGGGTCCGCAATATACCCATCGATTTTTAACCTAACAGATTATGGCTGTAGCTAAATATATGATGCCTTAATTATAAATCTGGAAAATATTTAGTTCAGTCAATTTTTAAGTTATGATGTGTTGTATTGAATTTTATTGGTGTATTCTGTATTAAATGGTCTTCTCTTACATATTTTGAACTGTAACCTTTTTGTTCTCTAATTATTTTTGCTCTATTTTGGCAGTCGTTCAGATTTACCTTCTAATAGTAGGAGCTACTTGGTTCCTCAGCAAGCACGATCACCTCCTTTGGTTTTTAAGAATAATCTATATGCAGGAGACCAATATTCTACTTCTGGTGAAGCTCAGCGGTAAGTTTAGTCTTGGCACCTTCTTCCACATTCTCTGAATATACACAGAATTTTGGACACTTGTAACAGCTCTAAATCTTGAGTTTGATTGCTCAAGTTACCTTTTAGAAATACATAAATAATGCTACCTGTCTGCTCCCTATTTGCTAGTACTCACCATTTTCTACACATTACTCTACAACCATCACTATAGTTTCTGGATTTCGGTGTTGAGTCTCTCTCTCTCTCTCCACACACACATTCTTATTCGCGGGTCCTCATTTTAGTATCTTCAAGATACTAAATACAATCTTGCGTCGCACTCAGTCCCGTTCTCCATTATTTTCGCCTTTTCTCATTGTTGACCTGGAATCCTGGTACTCCAATTGTAATTTGACGCATCAGACTTCCTGTTATTCTCTTTTTAGTTTGGATTAGTTTGGTTGTTGCATGGATAATACCTTACATTTTTCACAGGCTGGTGGGGTGAAGTGAATTTTGGAACTGGAAACAGGATTTCAATGTAATATCATTATATTTGTAGGACAGCAAGGCTTTTACAGCCTTAAATTGGCCCTTTTATCTGTATTCATGTATCTGATGTTTAGATACTTACATATTGATGCTGTAATTTTTTTGTAGCCATCCTTTCTCTTCTTCAGTGAGGGGATATCAAACAATGTTATCTAGCAATTTCACCAATGAAGTGGCTCAAAAAGGTGTCTCCTCAGTCTCGCCATTGGTAAATACTTTAGAATCCGGAAGGAAGTTTCAAGCCAAGCATGCAGATGTTCATCTCCCAAAAAGAACGAGGCCCCCATCACTTCCATCTACGAATGGAGCTCCATTGGAGAATTCTGTTTTTTCTCTGGATGGCCAAAAAAGGTACAAGTGAACTTCTAACTTTTTGTAACCTTTAGTTCTCTTGTCAACTAAGTTATGCTGAGGCTTGATTTTAATAAATTTGTGCCTGTATGATTTGTTTTTTGGGTGGCGGGGATATTAGTCTTTCCCTATAGGTTCTCGCGCAAAAATTCTCTTTATAATGCTTGAACAGTGACTGAGGATCTTCTCGCTTCCCAATCAATGGAAACCCAAAGTAAATCCATGCCCCAAATGGAAAGAAGGGATAAGAGATCAAAAGAAATCCACATGTTAAATTTGTAGTATATTAAGTTGGTTTTTAATTGGCCAAATAATATTTCTAAGCTTGTTAGAAAACTGTTCGTGGGCCTGTGGTATGGGCTTAATGGTTCCCTCTCCTTGTCTACTGAGCAACCAACATCACCTTCGCAACTGCACTTTAGACTTTCAAATCACGTGCCCTGATTCAGAACTCAAGGAAAATGACTGAAATTTGAAGAAGTCTTTTCTTTCCACAAGTAAAAAAAGGAAGAAAAAGAGAAGAAAGTGTATGGAGTCGTGTCCCTCAAATTGAATACCTGAAACAAACTCTTAAAAAATGAAAGTCAGCCTAAATGAGAGGAAGGTCAACTAGTGACTGATGTTACTTGCGGCATCCTTATGTTACTCTTGGTACTTGGCCATTGGGAAAGATTCTAAAAGGCCTTTTTTTTTTTTTTTAATAATATTTTATTTAGCCCCTGTTAGATAGGGATTAAAATCTAGATTTTAATCTAAATCAAGTCAATAATTAATTGTAACCATATATTTCACGGGACTCACAACTTTTCAACCACATATTTTATCAATTTTTATCAAAATTTACTAAAAATCTAAATTTAATTATTACCAAACAGGGGCTTAATGCCGATCAATAAATAAATAAATTCATAATTTCAAGTTTCCTACAAAAAACATAATTTCTCAAATTCATAAAACTCTAGTCAATAAGGGCCTGTTCTCTTTACCATTTTCAAACCGTTTTCTATTTTCGATTTTCTAAAACAGTAACAACGCGTTCTCTTTCCCATTTTCGAAAACGCGTTTTTGAAAACAAGTTAAAAATTTGTAAAGAAAATCCAAAACGACAAATTTGTCGTTTTGAGTGTTTTCAGTTACAATCAAGCCAAAATTTTCAAAACGCGTTTTTGGCGTTTTCAAAACAATTTTTCAAAATGCCAAGAGGAACACATTTTCAAAAATCTCAAAATGGACACTTAAAATACAAAACACAAAATGAAATCAAAACTCAAAATACAAAACTGAACCACAAAGAGAACAATCCTAATGCTTTGTTCGTAGACTGGATTGGTTAGTGTGGTTTTTTTTGTTGGACTTATTTCCCTTTTAAGTTTCAGCAATAGTTGAACATTTTGTTGAGCTGTTTAGAACACTTTAAATAATACACCATGCAGTGTGATTTGCCTTATCAAACTCATCTATATTGCTTCTAAGTTCATTAGTTGATTATCTTGGATTGTGCAGAATGGGAGAATACTGTCTTTTTGGCTTGGGAATAATAATCTTTTTATAATTTCCACTGAATGACTCCCACCTGAGCACTTCTTTTTGACTGTCCCTTTTGGAGGAACACTTTTCAGTTTTTATACACCATGCAGTGTGATTCGCCTTATCAAGCTCATCTTAATTGCTTGTAGGTTCATTAGTTGATTGTCTTGGATAGCGCAGAATGTGAGAATACTGTCTTTTGGCTTTGGGAATAATGTAATCTTTTTTATAATTGCTACTAAATGACATCCACTTGAGCACTTCTTTTTGACTTTCCCTTTCGGAGGAAGGTTGATTAAAATTCTCTTGAGTAACAAGCACAATGCCCTGGTGGGTCCAGGAATTGACATATAGGTTCTAATCAAAGCTGGGGTGTCTGGAATTCTATATTCACTATTTAACACTGAAAGAAAGTTTGTTCTTTACATTATATGAAACTGGACTAAAGTTTCATTTCTTTTGCTAAGTTTGTCTCCTCATTTCTTTGTTAGTCCTACTACATCTCCACCCAAATTGCGGGCAAATAATAGTCCTCAAAGAGGTCAAGATTTTCCAAGTAAGAGGCAGTCTTCAACACCTGGAGAATATGATAATCCTGAAGTTGTTGCAAGCAAGCCAAAGCACTTTCCAGTTGCCAAAAGATCCAAGATACCTTCCTCATCTTCTCCTGACCAAGATTTTCGACGGGATCCCGATTCTGCAGATGAAATTGAGCGGTAGGACATTGTGCCCTTGTTTGGGCTCTATTCTTAAAAAAATGCATTTTTCTCTCATATTTTCAACAACACATTCTCCAATAAAATAATATTACACGTAAATCCAAAACTTTTCCTTCTTTTTTAACCACACATTCTAAAAAAACTCACCATTCCAAAATACATTTTTCCCCAAAATTTGATTTTAATGGAGCCCAAACAAGGGCTATGTGTATTGCACTGATTTATAATTTAGTAACTGCATTAATTATCATGATAAAATTCCAGTTTATCATGTTTCTGTCCTTTATTGATCCCATTGTTTGTAGAGAACTGCAAGCCAAAGCAAAACGTTTAGCCCGCTTTAAGGATGAACTTAACCAGAGTGACTCTACAACTTCAAACCAGGAGGTTCCAATAAGACAGAATCAATCTATGCCGGAAAAATGGAAATATACTGAGGAAGCTACAATGGATAGCAATGTTATCTCCGATAATGAAGGCCCGACACCATCCAGCATTATAATTGGATCATGTCCAGATATGTGTCCTGGTACGTCATTTAAACTTTCTTCACAATTTAAGCTTGTACAGACAATGGTTAAGCTCCAGTATTGTGGTCATCAGCCTCTCACATCAAAGTTATCTCGGCCAAATTTAATATCATCAAGTTGTTTCCCGCATTTGTGCCATGTGTAAATTTGAGATTCAAGCAGTCTGCAAAACTAGCATACTAAAACATGACAAAGTTCCCTTGTTATGGTTTTGTTGTAAATTTGACTTTCCTTCTTCGGCAGCTCCTTTTCTTGTATTTATTTCCTTAGGATATATACAAGTAGTATAGAATTTTTTTCAAATCCTAGAAATTTAGGGGTTGTTCTCTGTGTTTTAGTTTTGTGTTTTGAGTTTTGAATTCATTTTGGGTTTTGTGTTTTGAGTGTCCATTTTGAGATTATTGAAAATGTGTTCTTTTTAGCATTTTGAAAAATTGTTTTGAAAACACTAAAAATGCGTTTTGAAAATATGTTAAGACTTTCATTTTTCAAAAGTTTAGGGATTGTTCTCTTTGTGTTTAAGTTTTGTTGTGTTTTGAGTGTCAATTTTGAGATTGTTGAAAACGTGTTCTTTTTGACATTTTGAAAAATTGTTTTGAAAACACTAAAAATGCGTTTTGAAAATTTTGGCTTGATTATAATTGGAATCACCCAAAACGACAAATTTTGTCGTTTTGAGTTTTCTTTGTAAATTTATAACTTGTTTTCAAAAACGCGTTTTCAAAAATAAGAAAGAAAACGTGTTTTCACTGTTTTGGAAAATCGAAAACAAAAGACAGTTTGAAAATGGTAAAGAGAACATGCCTTAGGTTTTCAATTTGTTTCTTGATATAGGATATTTAGAGAATGTTGTAAATTTCAAATTAACAATTTTTTCTACGGGTCAATTTGACAGTATGGTTACTTTCTAATGAAGTGACTTTTTTTTTTTTTTACTTGGTCCTTGTTTGGCTCCATTTTCTAAAACTCATTTTCTACCCTACATTTCATGGGATCTATATCTTTTATTAACTTTTTAGCCACTCATTTAATCACTTTTATCAAAATCTACTAGAAGTTTGATTTTTAGCTAAACCAAGCGGGGGTTTGATGGTAAGTTATCCAAACATGTTAGGAGACAAAAAGTTACTTGTAGTAACTTGACTCCTTTTAAGCTTAGCCAAATACGCTCCTAGTCAATTCTTCGACTAATTCTATGTGAATTGTTTCCTTTTACGGTTGATTTTAACCCACCCAATAAATAGGGTCTTTCTCTTTGCATTTCTAAGACAATGGTTATACGAATTCTCTATTTTTTTATTATATGTCTTAAATGATATTTGTTTCATAGTTTCTAACAAGGATAGAGCAGAATAATATATTCCAGAGCCTTTTTCCTGCCACTTAAGCAAGGTATAATCATCACGGCTCCAACTGCCTTATACCAAGTTTTTGATGCCATGAAAATTGTTCTTGCCATCATAGAAAACGAAGATTTCTATCATGTGCATGTGATGCATTTGTTCATGATTGAATACATCAATTGAATGCATAGGTATTATTTTGTCACTTATCAAGGGCTTAAATATTGACCTCCACTTCCTGCTCACTCTTATAAAATGCGGAAAGTCAAGAACTTTTCTTCTCTTTCCTAGAGTAACTTTGCATTTTGTTTATGAAGTTCTGGTGTTTCATGTCAAGAGGTGATGTTTCATAGGAACTATTTTCTGTCACTTAATCAAGGGCTTAAGTATTGACCTCCACATCCTGCTCACTCAACAATCTGGTGCCCAGAGAAGTTCGTGAAGTGTGGAAAGTCAAGAACTTCTCCTCTCTTTCCTAAGAGTAACTTTGCATTTTGTTTATGAAGTTCTGGCATTTCGTAGCAAGAGTTTCGTGAAGTGTGGAAAGTCAAGAAATTCTCCTCTCTTTCCTAAGAGTAACTTTGCATTTTGTTTATGAAGTTCTGGCATTTCGTTGCAAGAGTTAACGTTTCATCTTGTTGTCATGCTTTAGAATCTGAGAGATCAGAACGAGAAAGAAAAGGAGATCTCGACCATTACGAACGCTTCGAAGGCGATAGAAATCAAACTAGCAAATTTCTCGCCGTTAAAAAGGTAAATATTTGGAATCTGCATATTTCTCATAACAAATAATGATAAAGTAGAAAAGAAACTATTTCATTATCACATAGAGCAAGCTGATGAATAATTGCGTATGATACTTCAGTACACTAGGACAGCAGAGAGGGAAGCAGTTCTAATACGACCAATGCCAATCCTGCAAAAGACGATGGGTTATCTTATGGATTTGCTGGATCAGCCTTACGATGATAGTTTTCTTGGCTTGTATAACTTCTTGTGGGATAGGATGAGGGCAATCCGTATGGACCTGAGGATGCAACATATTTTTAACCTAGAAGCCATCAGGATGCTGGAGCAGATGGTCTGTTCTCTTTCTGCTTGTCCTCTCTAAACAGAAATAATTTTTTTAAATGCCATCATAGTAGCTGTGTTATGAAAGCTCAAGAGATTGGATGATAATTAATGTATAACTATCCATTTAATCAGTATCTAGTCTCTCCACTCTTACATTGGATGAAGAAAATGGGAACTTTTATTTTTTATTTTTTACTTCTTATTTTTATCATTATTTTTTTCATATATATGAATATATTCCTTTCATTAAGAGTCTTGTATCATCTTGTTTTTGTAATTTTCTTCTCTGTAAAATAGTCCTCTAAACAAAAACTGTTTTTGTGTTTGATGATATACATTGATTATTTTTAGGCAATTTCAGAAGACTAATTACTCTTGCTAATATCCTTGTCACAGATAAGACTTCATATAATAGCCATGCATGAGTTATGCGAATACACCAAAGGAGAGGGATTCTCTGAGGGATTTGATGCTCACCTAAATATTGAGCAGATGAACAAAACATCAGTTGAATTATTCCAGTTGTATGATGATCACAGAAAGAAAGGAATACATGTGGCATCAGAAAGAGAATTTAGAGGTTATTATGCACTCCTCAAACTCGATAAGCATCCAGGATATAAAGTAAGTCTTCTATGATTGGACATGATTCCTCAACTCTCATTCCCATGTTCTCTATGAAAATAAGAAAATCATGTCAGGTTGAACCTGCAGAGCTGTCGCTTGATCTGTCCAAGATGACCCCAGAAATGCGGCAAACTCCAGATGTGTTATTTGCCCGTGATGTAGCCAGGTTGTGAATTCTTAGATTTGCATGAAAGTTTCCTCTTTTTTTTTTTTTTTTGTATTAATCATCTGTTAATCATAGTTTCATTACTTAATTGCAGAGCCTGTAGAACCAGCAATTTTATTGCCTTCTTTAGGCTTGCTCGAAAAGCTAGCTATTTACAAGCATGCTTAATGCATGCTCATTTTTCGAAGGTATGGCCTTTGCTGCTTCTTGTTTTGCTGCTTCTTGTTGTTAGTGTTAGAAATAGAATCATATTGGCAAAAGTCTCCAATCACACATAATAGTGTATCCATTAAGTTATCTTCGCTATTAATTGTGATATGTCCATGACAAGTCTGTTGGTATTATACAAGTTTCTCCCTCTTTAACACCGTGGATGTTTTGGGGGATAAACTGTCAGAAACAAGGGCAGAACCACACCAGGTGGAGGCAAATTTGATAATATATTTAGGATAAATTCCTTCAAGGGGTCCCAAACCTTTCATAAGTGTGGTTCCCAAAATTCCATTTCTAGCACCCATATCCCATGAATGGAAGTTTTGGGAAATGGCTGCCACACTTACAAAAGGTTGGTGGACCCCTTGAAGGAGTTTACTCTAAACCTTTTCATCCTTATGCTCATTCAAAGAGCAATTTATCGAGGGATAGTTTTCTTTGATAAAAAAAGGAGCTCAATGACCCAAGTCATTATCATTCTAAACTTCTACACGAATTATTTCTCTAACTGTCCTACTTGATCTGTCATCCCAATTCTATGCATACAGAAATTGTATTAATTTGTGTGTGTTGAACAGTTACGTGCCCAGGCTCTTGCTTCTTTGCACAGTGGTCTGCAGAGTAACCAAGGAATTCCTGTCTCTCATATGGCTAAGTGGCTTGGGATGGAGGTAAATGTTTAAGATCAATTTCTGTTCTTTCAAATCATCAAAAGGTTTTATATTCAGTTTTCTGTGCTTGTCTATTTGAATCAGGAAGAAGACATAGAGAACTTTCTGGAGTATTATGGATTCTCAATAAAAAAGTTTGAAGAACCTTATATGGTGAAAGAAATTTCATTTCCTAATGTCGAGAATGACTATCCTGTCAAGCGTTCAAAACTTGTTCATCAGAAAAAGTCAAAGATGATAGTTACTGATGTCTCATCTCCTTGTCTAGCTGAGTCATTTGCCTCTGAGAAAGCAAAAAAGGGTCATGAGCCGGAACCTACTCCTGTTCAAACCATCACGCCTGAAAGTACCCAGGCCATAGATGAGGAGATACATGACTATGGAACCATCTCGTCCCCAAAAGACGCCACACTGAAGCCAATGTTTGAAACATCAGTTGATTTAAGGATCCCGATCAAACGAAAGTGTGGAGATGAGGTTCGGGTGGCTCCTGCTAATCCTTTGGTATGGGATTTCTCCAAGAGCTCTCCTAATTCAGATGAAATCAGGGTTGAAAGTGGAGGAACTCCGATGTATAACCAGCTTTTCAGAAACTCTTTTAACAAAGTGACTAAGTATGACTCAGATTTCACACCATCACAAATCACGCCAGAAAGAGCAGAAGTAAGATTGCCCATTCTGCCAATTGATTCTAATGTGAAAAATCCAGTACCACAGCCTGTGTTCATTGAAGACTTAGAAGATGAAGAACAGACATGTATTGTGGAAGAAGATAAAGCCTATGAAGTGGGAACAAGTTATTACGATGAAGAAATTGCTCAGGCAAAACTTAAACTTATATTAAGGTTGTGACTGCTATTGTTTAGCCTGTCATTCTTAGTGATTCTTTTATTCCACATTATTATCTTACTATTTTATTGGTCAGGAGATGGAAGCGTTGTGCATCAAAGAAAAGAGAACTGCGAGAGCAAAAACAGTTAGCTTCATGTACTGCACTGAGTTCACTCTCGATGGGTCCACCAATTTGGCGCTATGAAGTTGTAAGTATTCTTTAGGAGCTATTTTCCTCACTTGATATTTGCATAGTTTACCAGTGATAGTGGTGAAGATGCAAGCTGTTTTATTAAGATTTTAGTTGTAGGCTTGAACCTGTTTTTATACAATAAAGCATTAAATTAGCATGCAGTGAATGAAGATATTGCATTTTTCTTGCTTGATATCTTTATCATCTAACAAGTAAAGCGCAGGCATTCAAATAATACATGTGCGGTAGGTTGTTATATGTTGCTATCTACCAGATATTAAACTTGCAAAATGGTTAGGATGTCTAATGCTGATTAAGCCCCTGTTTGATGGGGGATTAAAATCAATTTTTTTGTAGATTTTGATAGAAGTGGATGAATTGTGTGGTTGAAAAGTTGTGGGTTCCATATAATGTGTGGTTAAAATTAGTTGTTGACTTTGACTTGGATTAAAATTTTTATTTTAATTTCTACCAAACATGGGCTCAATGTTTTATCTGGGTGTAGAACTCAATGAGCCCAAGTTCTTTGAGTTTTTAAGAGGCCCATCGCGATATTGGTAGTATTGAATTTTGTTACATTTTCATTAGCTAAATATACTCACATCCAAGGAAAAAAAACCCATTAGGTATTTGGGATGATCTGCAATATGTCCACTTTGTTAAGGACATTATTAAGTTTCCACTTACCCATCTTGAAGTGCTATGATTAGATCTATTAGAAAATCATGTTAACTGTCACACCTTTATGGCCAATTTGAACCACCATTTTGTTATATACTCTGCATAAGTGACTTAAATTGGGCAGAGATTAACTCATTGAGATTGGAAGTGTTTCCACATTGTTTTTTTAGTGCAGGTAATTTGATCAACTTGTTGTGAACAAAAACAATTGTAATGAAAATTTTGTCTTTACCGTGTACATGAGCAGACAGAAAGATGTAAAATTAAGTATCTAACAGTTTGCAAGTTCATTTAACTTTCCACTTGCATCACTTTTATAGTTGATTATTGAGCAATAAAATTTCAGGTTCTTTAATATGTCCTTATTCTTTACTTATTCTACTAAGGCTTCATAATCTGTTTCTTCTCTTCTGAAGCAATCAGTCACTGTTGGCGAGTTCAACATTCATCGTGTCATGAGTAGAAGACATGAAATTCTAGAAAAATCATGGTCAATGCTGAATCCTTCAGACATTGTAGCAGCTACACTTGTTGAAAGAAATTCAGATGTCAAATGCATTTGCTGGAAGATTGTTTTATGTTCTCAGGATGACAGCCTCCATCTGGACATCACTTCGCAAAGGAATGAAGCACTGCAGACTGCTGCAGGTTCATGGTTGCATTCTAAACTTGTGCCCATGAGGAATGAGAATGATGATTTGCTTATTTCGTCTCCTGGCCTGGCTATTTGGAAAAAATTGGTTCCTAGCCAATCTGGCATCAATCTGACGTGTTGTTTGTCAGTTGTTAAGAGTGTCCATTATGAGAATTTGGATGACACTGTAACAGGTGCCACTGCAGTTATCTTCCTTCTGTCAGAATGCATCCCAATGGATCTCCAAAAGGATCGGCTTCATGACCTCCTCATGTCATTGCCTTCTGGTTCTCAATTGCCCTTTCTTATCTTAAGTGGTACAGACAAGGGTGATTCCGATCCTTCTGTTATATCTGAAAAATTGGGGCTCAATAATATTGACAAATCTCGGATGGGTACATTTTACATTTCTTCTCTCAGAAACCAGCCAATGGAACAGTTTGATGGGTTTTTCAGTGACGAAAAGTTAAGAGAGGGACTGCAATGGTTGGCAAGTGAATCACCGCCACAACCTGTTATCCACTGCACAGAGACACGTGAATTGGTTCTAAACCACTTGAGTTCTGCATTGAAAGTTTTTGACGAGGTTAGTGCTCACAGTGTTGGTCCAAACCAATGTATTATGGCTTTCAATGATGCCTTGGATCAATCCATGGGGGAAGTGGCTGCTGCAGCCAGAGCAAATCCAACTGGTTGGCCTTGTCCTGAAATCAGTTTGCTGGAGAAGTCTACTGATGAGTACAAAGCCTCTGTTTGGTACTTGCCGAGCATAGGATGGAGCTCAGCTCAAAGAACTGAAGCACTTTTGTCCGTGTTAAATGAGTCTAAACTTCCAACATTTGAGCATGACATTTCTTGGTTATACAAGGGTTCAAATATGGGTGTTGATATTGGAAACCAGAAATTACTCCTTGAAAATTGCTTAGTTAACTATTTTACGGAGACTAGTAAGTTGCTGGGAGCGTCGTTAGCAAGAAAAGAGGCAAGTGCAATTCTTCAAAAATGTGCCCGGCTTGAGCTCCATCATTCGACCTACTACATAATCCCAAGTTGGGTTAGAATTTTTCGAAGGGTATTCAATTGGCGGTTAATGAATTTGACTAGTGGGGAATTCTCTTCGACATATATCTTGCCTCAGAATGACTATTCTACCCCTTCTGTAGTTCTGGATAAATCAGAGCTTGACTATAACATGTTGACACCTTTCTACGTATCTCCATCACTGGATGAAATGGTCGAAGTTGGCTGCTACCCTCACGATTCTGGTCTGATTCCTGCTGAACACATGGCTTTCGAACCTTGGTCGCCCATGGATTCTGACAGAAGTGATGTTCAGACTTCTAACAATGAAATTGTCTTGGTGGAGGATGAACAGAATGAAAGCCGGAATGGTGTAGTGACGACAAGTGACGACAACGTCACGAATGAAGTAAATGACAGAAACCCAATAGGGTTCCTCACCAAAGCTACCAAAGAAGCTGACAAACTAAGCGAGATCCTGGAGAAGTGCAATATTTTGCAGAACCTGATAGACAAAAAGTTATCGATCTATTTTTAGTATGACAGATTCTGTTACGAAAATTTTTGTAGCACAGTGAAGTATAAAAAGGTCAGAGAACGAGGTGCATATATTTTGGCATGGGATATGTTGTGCATCTTTGAAGGTTCGTATTACCATGGTGCTTTGAGCAATGTGGTAATGACTTTGGCTTTGCCCAATGCTCATCTCCCGTCCAATACCGGTATGGTTTTGCATTTACGGTCATCTGTTCGATACATCACTAGTGCTATAAGCTAGAGGGAATTTGCTAATTGGTCCATTCACTTGGTACAATTCTTCGGCAGGAAGTATCTTCAAATAGAGTGGTGTGTGTGTTTTGCATACATTACTTGTTTTGAATGGAACTCATCGAATCGGAGCAACAAAGGACAATTAAGTGAAAGTAGCACGTCCAGTCAAGAATGCTGCTAGATTGTAGTCTGTCTCTTTTAACCATCTCCCTAGTAGTTTTTTTTTATTTTATTTAAATATAACATTGTAGCTTTTGTAACAAAAAAAATTCTTGGAGGAAGCACCTTCCAATTAATGGAAATCTAATTTCCAAAAGAACAATGATGAATTGTACTGTTTGGGCGTGCATGTATGGGGGACTAGAAACTATAGAGAAGACCTAATTGCATCCTCTCTTGAAGCTAAAACGGGAGTAAAGAATGAAGACTTGAAGTGTCTACTAAAAATTTAAAATGTGTACGATATGGTTGTAGAGACAAAAAATATGGAGGAAATGTGTACTAACGAAATGTAGCGAATTAAAAACATGAAGAAAAAATGGTTTGAAGTCCTTCTAAGCTCAACCTATGAGCACTTTAATCCCAACTAATATATTGCACTCTCAAAATTTAGGCGTGCAAAATTTAAATGGGGTGCAATATCATGGTGAACCCTCACCATCTCCCCACTCCACCCCAAAATGTTATAATAATCGACCATCCAATGTAATGAAATTAGCATGCATAATATCCATATTTCCAAAGAAAAAAAAGGGAAAAAAAGAATTTCAACTACACTACAATCCCCCTAGTCTCCCACTTTTTGCTCTTTCAAACCTCTTGGCATGTCTACCACCAGCACCAGCCTACCACAACCATTGCATCACCACCACTGCCGGCTTATTTCTTTCGACACGTGAATACTTGGAAAACGACACTCCCCGTAGCCGGAAAGTCATCCACGATGCAACTTCGGAACTTCATTCCAGGTGGTTTGATTGCCTTTGCCACTTGCATCCACACTTCATGGCTGGTGCATGTGGTTGCCACTGTCACTGTCGCCGGCCGGAAAACTTGCACTGCCTTGTTCAACACCTCCACAATATCGTCGTACATAGAGGCCACACACTCGAAACTTGCATAACTAAATCCATCCTCAGGCGTAATGTGGATTGTCGAATAACGATCACCATCAATGCCATTCATAGAATATCCACATGGATCAAATCCAAAGTCACATATAAGTGCATTAGGGTTGATGTCACAAATGCCCGCTGATTCCGTCATCTCTTTTCCGGCGGAGTCTCCGGTTTGACCTGTTGAAGATAAAATCTAACTGAATAAATGTGTGTCATTCTCTATTAACTTAAGTTTTTAGATAAGATACTCTAGTACAGTACGTGAGCATGCAAGGAACCGGATCTCAACTTTCTGTGCTATTCGATTATGAAAATTGTGCACGCGTCTAAATTTAGATGAGATAATTCAATGTTACCGTCATTTGGACGTCGGAAAAACTTCTGGGCCAGAACTCTATCCAGCCCAGTCATGCAAACTTCCACAGTATATAGCTGATCATCATATGGGCTCTTCTGCATCATCATTTGAGATTGATCACAAGCTGAGAATACATGCCATGAATGAGAAGATAACTTTGAAGGCATCACAGAAGCTTTTCTACAGCAAAGATTTTCTGGCAAGTTCTCCTCCAAATAAACAATTTCCTCTTCAAAACTTGTATGTGGGTAAGGTTGTTCTTCAGGGAAAATGAAATTTCCTCTGGTGTATCTGCATGCACAGATTTTAAGGTCCATTGTAGCAGCATGATGCAGCAATGGAGGGATGGATTTTAACAATTGGGTGGTCCCACACGTTTTGATTATGATCTTTGTAGGGTACACAAACAGGCTTGATTCTGATAATACATAAGAATCAAAATACTGATTTCCAAGTGCTGAAACTACTGTGCACTGCACTGCATGCAATACTTTCTCAAGAGACTGAAAGTCCAGCTGACGGAAACCTATTCCGATTGCCGGATCATCACCGGAAAAGTTTAGCTCGAGCCTCTTCTCAAATCCTTCGAACCCAGAAACAGCCATTGATGAAAGATGCAAATACTAACGTTCGAATTCCAAAGAGACAGAATAAAATGTTAGTATTTCTTTGTGTTTAGCTGCAGGAATACAATGACAGAAGTTGAGGTGCCATTACTGTTACAGAAGTGTGTGTATATGTAGGAAGAGTATACGTGAAGGGGGTAGGGTGGGGTGAGATGGGATGGAGTGGAGTGGAGTGGGGGCATGCGGGTGAAGGCAACAAAAAACAATGATTGTAGGCATAATGAGTAGAAGATGATGGTCATTTTTGAGATCTTTCTTCAGACAATAACACGAAACCTAATTCCTGGCTACGCTCATCCTTTCTTCTTCTTCCATTTTTCATTTCAGAAAATCATCATTTTTCTTTTTCATGAACAGAAAATTTCTCTATACATTTCCATAATTAATTTTTAGATATTAAATCGGGAAATCAGGTAGTAAATGGATAGTACAGTTATTGTTAATCAAGTGGCAAGGAGACGCGATTTCAAGATTTGAACAGATCGAAATGTCTACATGTTTATTCATTTTAATTTTCATTTTAATGAATATGGTCCCATTTTTTCAAGTTTTGACATCATTTATTTTTACTCAAAAGGTGTATAGCACTAGCCTGTTCCATCTGGTGAGTGGTGCAGATGATGGACATTTTCTTAGTTTCATTATTCTTCTCTTAAACTGTGAATAGCTTTCTATTAAGTGATGATACACATTTTGAACACAAAGTTCCATGAAAAATCTAATAAAAAATTAAACTTAAACAAATAAAAAATAAGCAGCTGTTGTTTTCTGACAGAGTTACTTTTAATTGAATTAATTAAATTGATACTTTTAGTTGAGAAATTTTGAGAAAAGTGATTTTGTTTGATTTAGGTGGTTTTTTTTTTAATTCAATTATACTTTGACAATTTGTTCATAAAGAATTAACCATTTTCTTTTGAAAAATAGATCAAACTGATCTAAGATACCCATTAAATAAAACGAAAAAAAAAAAAATCAAATCAGGTCTTTATTCAATAAGAAATTATTTTGATGCTAAAATCAATAAAAAATAAAATTTGGTGGACAGATGTTGGCACAGTCATTTACATATTATCTTCGAAAACTAGCTAGAGACATAATAATAAACTTAGATCTTCAATACATGACATCAATTATTAGAGCTCATTTTGTTTTATAGGTGGTCTCAAGTGATCAGACAAGGCTATGTTGGATATACATATACGAGGAGAAAAAAGTTAACGACATATTTCGTAAATACTACAAAAAAGTTATGTTGGAGATATGCGTACAAGAAGATAAAAATTAACATGTTTGGTAAATAACACAAGTAAGCTACGTTGGAGATATTCAAACGAGAAGATAAAAGTCAACGACATGTTCGATAAATAATAAGGAAAAGAGTAAATCATATGAAAGATTTTTTTCCCCTCTCAAATTATATTATCTTAAAGTGTACCTAAATAAATTGAGAATTGGAAAATGCTAGATTATCTTAAATATCTGATAGATTGTTTGACATAAGAGTGTGTGGCATTTTGTGACTTGACGAAAAATGTGATTGTATTTTAAACAGTCCAATGATAGAACGACACGTAATATTATGTCAATCATTGTGTCACTGTAGCATGATTTTTGAGAATTTATATATTTTAATCTTTTCAGAAGTTGACAGGTTTGCATGCTCAAAATTTATCAAATTATTTTTCAAAATTAATTATATATAAATAAACACATTAGGAATCAGCCAATCAGGCGTGACAGCTGAATCTAAACGTAATCACAAACATATAAATAAGTATTCGCGCATGTATTTAACTATAATATGTTAAACTACTTAAAAATATGTTTTGTATACAGATAAAAGTGGAAGATTATATGCAAAATAAATTAAAATATAATTTATTTTTCCTTTTCAATGTTATTTTCTATATTCGTACTAAAATGAATAACTATTTGAGAGAAGACCTAGGAAAAAAAATACCAAATTATTAAAAAATGAGACGCAACGTACATACCGAGAAGAGTGATTAAGTCTCCATTTGAAAAATTTATAAATGGTTATAAATAGAAAGATTAGTTATGATGTGATTGAAATAAATAGTTGATTTTAACTTAATTATAAATTAAGTCATAAATTGTATCCAAACGAAGATATGACATTCGGAAAACATGAATTACATAGCCAAGTTCAAGTTCAAAAATACAATGATTCCCATGGAAAATCTTTCTAATTTCAATATAAACTGGATTATAATATAATTTTTTGTTTCTAATTGAAGAAAGCTTGTTGCAATGTACAAAGATCATTCCACAACTTTAGAGGTTAATTAATATACTCCCCATGTATTCATCACAAATTTTACCCTTAGCTTTAAAGTTACTTTAAGTTCACCTAATAACTCAATCATACAAGTATCTCTGGCCAGTATGTACATGATAGTAAAGTAAAAAGGGTTAAAAGATGGAAAGTATGCATGTATCAAGAATGTTTTATAACTTTACGTTATATTTAGTCCTTGTTTGGTATAGCTAAAAATAAAATTTTAGTAGACTTTAATAAAAATTGATAAAATATGTGGTTAAACTTAATTGTTGATTTTGACTTGAATTCTTATCAACTTTTGTTAGAATTCATTTATGAACTAACTTGAAGTAATTTTTATTTTCCGTAGTAACTAACTAGTAAATAGGGGGTCAAACTTCAACGTGTTTAGTGTTTAAATAAGTTAAGAGAAAATTGTAACATTTATTCCCAACCTACTCGAATAACAAGTTGATTCCCCTTTTTTAATACAAGACATTCTCACAATCTCCCTACGACGTAAGTCGTCATGTGATGGCATATGTGTGTTCAATTTTATGAAGTTAAGTTTTGCTTTACAATGTGAGCCGATAATTAATACAATTCATAATGTACATATGCATTATCAACAATCTTATGGTGACTACCACACCCACGTTATCATCACATCCTCCCTTATTTTTGCAGCACGCGCACCACCAAACTCCATAACAGGCACATAGCGCACACACACTATATATTATATAAAGTGGGTTGGGATTTCGTACACAAACAGACAAGCACGTATATGCGTTGAAAATGTACCAAGTAAACACTCAACTTAAAAGACAAAGGTAACCATATTTAAGACCAAATCTTAACTATTCCAAAAGTTTAAAAAATCTCACACTTTTTTACATGAAAAAGGTGAAGCAAAATTATTTCCACTAAGATTAAGGGGTTGAATTTGGACAAGGAAGAGGGACAAAGATTAGGATATATCACCAAGAACTTTTGGTCCAAGAATAAAGTTTGTTGAGAGCCGACAATTCATAATTTTGTATTTTTTATAGTACATGTTTTAATTTTATCTTTTCTATGGTAAAGTACGGATACATTGCCCTCGATTCATCTAAATTATGCACTATATTATTCTATGTAATATAGATTAGTAGTAATAAACAATATAACAAATATGCTTTTACGATGTTTTCAATAGAGATGTTTAGATAGGACTTGACGGCACTACTGAACTGAATTTTGTTCATTGTTCTGTCTATTAATGTATATATCATTTAAATCTTGTGTTGAACTCCTCAAAAACATAGGTGAGGATAATTTTTCCCCATGTTTTAATTCAATGGGCCACAATTGAATTTGAACTCTAAGACCTTCGAGTGCATTGATACTTGACAAAGGGTTCCATCTTAAAAAAGATCAATTTTGTTAAGCAGCGTAGTCCAAATCGTTAAATATTTTATTTATATAATCCATATTGTAGCTAGGTCTTAGAAGTTGAGTTGGAAAAGAGCAACACACGACAAGAACGCAAGTGATCATCAAATAGCATAGTGTTGTCCATTTTTCTACAAACATGCATGTCATTGATGTCTGATTTTACCTCACAAATTGTAAAGTTTCAATTTGTTTTCTTCTTTGACACTATTCCATGAACCCAAAGTAAACTTCTCATATCTCAGTCCAATTATCACCCTCACTCACAAAGGCCCACTAGTAAGGTTGGAATTTAAGGACCATGTAACTAAACATAATCTAGTATGTACCCTACCTCCATGACAAGGATGTCCCATACCCAATCCAAACTTGGATCAATTTTCCGACACAAAGTCCCAACCAAGACACATAGAGAGACAATTGCATAATTTGATAGGTTACAACTGACTTTTTAGCCACTGTAAATGCTAACATGCGCACGTATTAAACACGTATAGATTTTTTATTTTTATTATTATTATTATTTTTGTGTGTAGTGTGCAAATTGAGCACTAAGGAGCATATATGTTAGTGCTACTGTAACATGCGTAAAAAAGAAAAATTGCACATTTGGTTTCCACTATAAAATCTATTACACGAACATCATCGCTCAAGATATTAGATTTAAATATTGTTGATGTCAATGTTTCGTCAACAAACACTAGATTTAAATTTTACTACTAAGATCATAAGAAAATTACTAAACCTCACATAACATTTGTGGAAAGCAATAGATTTCTTGCTATAAAGTTGTGATTGAATTGGATTTGGTTTCTTGATAAAGATTGAAGTAATCTATCCTCAACATATATTATTTGTCATATGAAAATATAACTTCTTAGTTAATTATTTACATGTAAATCTCGCTTAAAAAAATTGTTTTGTCGTGATCTTCTATTTATTATAGTGTAAAAGGTGACTTCTATCTTTTTGAGTTGGAAAAGGTCCGTAGGGACTTTGTCCATTTAGAATACACGTATCAAGTTGGCCATTAACATTCAATAACAGTTAGTTTGTCAAGCGGAGAGAAGGGCTTAAAAATTGAAATTGAAGAAAAAAAAATGAAAATTTCCAAAAAAAAAATTCAAAAGAAAATAAAATATCATAACTTTGTTCTAAAGATTTATCATTTAAATTAATTCCTTATATAGGCTTACATAATTAATCTCTTGCTAGTCCATTAATTCATTTAGGTAGTAGCCAATTATAACTACAATGTATTCTAGACATTGTAATTGTTGCAATTGAAAGAGAAGAAGCCAATTCCATATTATGGCTATGGATTTTGGGACCGCATTTACTAATGATTATAAGCTACTTCAAGAAAGTTTTGAAGCAAACACAACATGTTAAAAGTTTCAAGTACTTGTAATCTTCACACTTCACTCTGTTCTATTGCTCCCACCCACCCCCACCCCCACCGACACTCACAAAAGGAAGCTTAAACCTAAGCCAATAACGTGACAAGGTTTCACTCTTCCAACTTAAGCTAGGTCTTGACCTTCCTAGTTTCACAGAAGCACTTATTTGGTGAATTTTGTATACTCTTATATAATTCATTAAAAATTGAAGAAGCAAGTGGGAAATGTTTTGGAGGGGGAGCTATTACACGTATTGGGAGAGATTCATACTCTCGAAATTTTCATTATACATACATTAAAAGATCGATATCTAACAAAAGAAAGAAAAACCAAAACAAGAAACCTTATTTTCTCAATTTTTTCCCCATAAAATCACCTATTTATTTGCCACATACACATACAATTTATTTTAAAAACAAACTTTTAAGTACACAAGTTTGTAGGAGGAGAATTAAAGTCTTACCTCCAACATATATACTTATATGAGCTTACCAGCTCCAATGAATTAAAACTTATATTTTCTCAAAAAATTTATAATTATATCATCCCCAACCCTAATGAATGGACTATGAAGGGATCGGTCAAGCGGTTCGCGTTTTCGGTCCGTTTCTGTTTGTAGGAATTTAAGAAAATTATAGGGAATATGAGATTCTGAATAAAGTCCAAGGCGATTAAATCGTTATCTTTTAAGAAATATTTCTCCCATATCCAAAAATGTCACAATGAGTTTAAATGAAAATTTCTTTCAGAATACAATGAAAATGTTTGATTCAAATTATGACAGTTTGATCAAATCAAAAGAACGCTATATGAGAGGACTGATAATGCCAAGTGAATGAAAAAAGAAGTAGAATGAATATCTATACTGTATCTGCAAATGGGCAACATACTCAATATATAAGGAGAAAAGTGTCCGTTGGAATGAATGGGTATGTCTGTTGGAGAAAAATTGTTACTTCCAACCGACACAAATAAATAAATGATGAAAAAAATATCTAACAACGTTCACTTCCCCCTCCCCCACCCTAGGGATGGCAACGGAGTGGGGTGGGGCGGGGATACCTTCCCCGCCCCCCCGCCACGCTAAGCAATTCCCCGCCCCGTTCCCTGTTTAAGGCGGGGCGGGGACCTGGCAGGGCGGGGCGGGGATCATTCCCCGTTTACTACCCTGTTAAAAAAATTTTTTTTTAAAGTTTTTGATATTTTTATTGCCCTCATTCATTAGGTTTAGACAAATAATTTTAATTGCTATTTTTTATTAGAACTAATGAAAATTTCAATTTGAAGTATTGAATTATAAAAATAAAAAAAAATTAAACGGGACGGGACGGGGCGGGGGGCCCGTTACCGGTCCCCGGCCCGAACCCGCCCCTGGGAGAAATTCCCCGCACCGAATACCCGATTAAGCGGGTTTCCTCGCCCCTTTCGGGGCGGGGCCCCGCGGGTATCGGGTTTGTTGGGTTTTTTTGTCAACCCTACCCTACCCTACCCCACTCCACCCCACCCTCCGGCCCCACACAGTCTATTAATAAGTAGGGTGGTAAATTTAGAGGACTTAGAGGGCCCCGCCTGATGATGAAGAAAGAGAATTCTTGGCTCAATTCTCCGCCATAACGACAGAAAAAATGATTGATCAAATTCTATTGATTGTTATTACTGCTAGAGTTTTTGGTAACATAAAATCATATAGCTATAAAAAAAATTGTATGGAAGAATGTCTACATTACAAAAAAAAAAAAATCTGGGTCATGATCACTGCTTCTCGAGCCCTGCAACAAAAATCTGTGGACGTGGATAAAACCCTACACGCTGCATCATTTCTGTCTTTCCCTTTTTTTTCAATTCTAAGCTCTATCACTCTTGAATCTTGATTGCTTCACGCAAGCATGGTTTCAATAAGTCATATATGTTTGAACATATATACATACATGATATATTAGATGTGTACATATATACGAGTATCGTTACATGTATATATAACAATACGTTTCGGAGTGCAGGTATCACCTTTCTATCCGAGCAGATATGTCCGGTCATGCATTTTGATATATATTAATGAAGTTTGTGAGAAAATATGGACTTCCCGAACTTAAGGTTCAATAATGAATTCACACAAGTTCGTTCACTAGCTTGTTTGAAAATGATCAAAAGTTGGAAAGACACTACACTTGACGTTATGATAGCAAGAAGTAAGATATACGAAGTGTAGTTCTTTTAACTTTTATATTGTACTTTCTGTCTTCGGACAAGGTAAACCTTATGCACATTAATTATAAACCATAAGCAAAGAAGGGTTAAATTTGCCCAATTAAGGGAGAATATATACTTTGGAATTCATATAAGAGAGAAACTAAATCATATTACAACTGTTAAGAGTTCCAAGAGATTCTTGACCTCAAGACATTTAATGAGTGAGGCATGTATATGTAAACATGGAGGCCATCATGTTAAAAGATGCCTAAATATATTTTCCAACTTTCTAGATTTGTTCATCAATCTCTATATTGTTTAAATTATTCTTTTTTGTTATTTTAAATACATGAATCATGATTTATGTTATTAATAAAAATATAAACGAATATAAATTTAAATATTGTATTCTGCATAAAATTGTCGCAAACGAAACATTTAAATAATGTCACAAAATATCTACATGATACTTATATATATATATGTCGTAGAAATGTCTTTTTTTGGTACACGTCAATATTGATCACTTGAAGAAAAATCGACAAAATAACCTCTCTATTACAACTATGTCATTTTAAAAAAAAAAAAAAATAAGATTCATATAAGAGATGAGAGTTAGGCACAAACTGTAACCTATTTACTACCAACAAAAAAGTTTGGATGTAAGCAAAAATCGTCAATCTACACCAAAACTGCTTCTAGAAATCGTTGAATTGGTCCACGTGAATTAGTCAATGTTTTGGTTTTGATCCGACTCAAACCCATATATAAGGATTTGGTTTAAGTTTCGATAAGTTAAAATGCAGACTTTGTCCAAACCTTTCATTTGTGTCACTTGAGGTACCAAACCTTTAAAAATATCGCAGTTGGAGTCCAGATGAATGGAATCCATCCATTTGACTATTAGCTGACTATTAAAATTTTTTTTGACCTTTTTGACTAATTTAGAAGGGGTAAAATGATATTTTATACTATTCTACATAAAATAATATTACAGTAATTAAATAAAAATATTAAAAAAGAAAAAAATGGAAGAACACTGTTCTTCTTCCCCGCCGCGCCCTACCCTCACCTCAAATCCAAGAACACTTTTGACAGTTCACACATAAACAAGTAAAAATTAGGTGTAATGGAAAAATTCTAAGCTACAAAAAAAAGGAAGATAACCACAGAAAAAAGCAAATTCCAAGAAACCCATTTTCCGAAAGTACCTTCAAACTCTTCACGAAAATCAGATCTTTCTTTCAAGCCCACTATTTTTATTTTTATTTTTTCATGCACAGTGCATAAATTGCGCACTCATGAATTTTTTGCCAAGCATTCTCTTGTTTAGTTGGTAACATTAAGGTGTTTTTAACTTTTCATGTAATCTCAAAAATTGAGTAAATTGGAGAAAATTACAAGAGCATTTGCTTTGAGAATGCTCAAACCTAGGTTGAAACGGAACCAAATCGAATTAAATTATGTTTGATTTGTTTGGTTGTAGATTGAAACGATCTGGTATTGAAGGTTTGCAAAAATGTCAAAAACTGCCGAAACCGAACCATATATGCCCCTACAAAAGAGTATGTACTTCATAGGGTACATATATTTTTAAGTCGACTCATCATAATAAGTGAATGTAATTTTAATAGAAAAAATTAAAATATATTAACGAGTCGTGAGCTACTCTCGAGTCTACTCGTCTCGCTCAACTCGTCCCACCAACAGGGTGAGCTCGTGAGGCAAGTCAAGTCATTTCAATTGAGCGATTCGGTTAGTTTGATGGGCTGAACCAAGTCCGACGATTGGCAAGTCGAACGCTTGACTTGACCATTTAACACCCTAATGTAAAATTAAAAAAATTACCATTAAATTTTATTTGAATAATGGTACGTATTATCACTGGTGCTATAATACCAATTTAGGTGGCATGCAAGTGATAGATCATTTTGAAATAGAAACCCTTTCTCTATTTTTAACAGGGTGGACCCAATAACGAAGTTTAGTGATGACGAAACCAAAAAAACTGGACAAAAAACCTAAAAAAAATCTGAAGAAAAATCCGGAAATCTAAAAATTGAGTGAGGGCAGCAACCCCCACTGGTCCTCAAATAGGTCCGCCCTTGATTTTTAGGGTGTTCTATCAATTAATAACACTTATATATCACATTGACTGATGTTTAACATCAATTATGATAAATAGCACTATTCATTTATTTTTAGCCAAATTGTAAACATGCCTCAAGTTATATTTCTTTTATAACCATTATTGAATTTAATAAAAGAATATTAAAACAAAATTAATAAATCCACAAGTTTTAATGGTTGTTTGTGAGATCATAGCCTTTTTTCTTTATTTTTTTTTTTCTCCTCAGAAATATTTTTCACCTGCTATTGAATATTATTTTCCTTAGTAAAATGACCAACTAAATGACAAACTTTTGTTGATATACTTTCACACCTGATAAAATGTTGATTGACATTGCATAATTAGTGCTAAGAGGCAGAATTGCCTCATTATTTTAGGAAGAAAAACTTAACGGTACAAATGGAAACTTCGACATCCGGAAAACCTTATTACAAATATCATACATGAAGAAACATGTATATTACACAAGCTGCAGTTATCCTTGGGCGATGTCACTTTCATCCTCGTTCAACTTGTCGAACTCAGAAAAATGAAGGCATTTAAAGGTCGACGCAGAGGTAGGAGATGATGGATCCAGCTCGACGTTTGGTCCTCTGGCTAACCTTCCACTTTTCCACTAAGACCTTTTTCATGTTAAGGCAACTAGTAATGACGGTTGCAACTCCGGCTTCAGTGATCCTGGGGCAGTAAACCATGTGGCAGGTTTCCAATAATGTGCATTTCTGAACAAGATAGCTAAGACCTACATCTGTTATCTGACGGCAGTGTGAAAGGACTATATCCGTTAGTAACGGACAACCTTCACTTAATTCTGCCATTGCAATATCCCCCAGGTTCTGTAAGACCAAGAGGAAAAGGTTACAAAAGTAATTTAATTATGGAATTCCATCGAAAGTAAAATTCATCGACCGAATGATGTGAGATCGTAATCTAAATCATATATGGGATATCAAGTTTTCGATGCCCTATCAAATCTCGAAATTTATTAATGCATTAAAGCACGATTGCACATTTGTGTGTGAGAGATGAGAGATTAGAGATAGAGGACTGCAAGCTGTACCTGAAGAACGCTTACATCCAAATAACTGAGTTGAGGACAACCTCTAGCAATGGCTGTAATACCAGCATCCCCAATTAGGTGACAGCCACTTACATTTAAATGCTGCAAGGAACAGCCTTCACCTATTGAAATTAGGGCCTCATCCCCCACCCTGGTAATTAAAAAACATACCATTGTTAGGTCCAAGTAAACAATGAAACTGTGATTTAGGAAATCAAAGTAATGGATTTCAAGAGAATATAGTAGCCACACAAGCCCGATCCTTTATAAACTTCTTGCACCAGATATTTTGTTGTTGGTTTGTAAGAATCAGTCATGTCCTCACTCGAATAAACAGTGTTTTACAAGCATAACCAAACAAAAAAGACTCGAGAAAGGGAAAAAAAAATCATGTTACGAAACTTGAAGTACTGAAGATATGACATGATCAAATAAATTCGCTATCTTTGGAAGCCAATTGAGTAGTACAGAATATGAGAGGACAACAAATCATAAAATGAACAAAATGGTGACAACATAAAACTCTTAATGAGCAGACTAATAAGTTGATGTGAGAAATGCAAAGCAGTGTGGTGTATATGGTTTAAAAGTAAAGAAAGAGGCAATTGCCTACCTATCACAGAATCGAAGGCTGAGGTCTGTAAGAAACTTACAGTTCTGACCGACGGCCATTATCCCTTCATTCCCCACCTATCAACAACGCAAAGAAAAGCTAAAATGAATTGCCAATGAAATCAAGTTCAGAAGAAAACAGTATAACATGCATAAAGTTGAAATCAATTACAGACAAGAATACAGATTTTAGAAGTAAAATTTGTTGGAGAATACGAGGCATTTTGACTAAGATTTAGAATAATTTGAATGTTCACAGGATTAAATGAACTGACCAGGCAATTAACTAAAAGTAACCAGAGATGCGGATGACATGGACATCAAAAGAATCTATGCAAGGACTCAAAACCAATAGCATCTGATTAGATGCAGACAAAAAGGGTTCAAAATTATTTGATTGGAAAAATTCAAAATGTAGAGGTGTTCATAATTCATTTAAGTCATTTTAATCTCAAGCAACATGACTTGGGACGTTAAAAATATATAACACGGTAGAAATAACAATAAATCTTAAAACTCATAAAGGATGTAAAAGTGATATGCTAGAAATGTGAAGAGAGAGAAAAAAAAAAAAAAAAAAAGAACACCTCATAACATCGACGGATGTGGAGCTTCTTCAAGTTTCTACACCCTCTAGCAATACTACATATGGCATCATCCCCAATACTCGAGCAATCTACCAAATGAAGAGCTTGCAAATACTTGCAGCCTCTGCCAATTTCAGATAGCGCATTATCATCGATCTTCTGACAATACAACAAGGCTAACTCGGAAAGGTGACTGCAGTGCACATTCCAAGACCATAAATCAGATTCCAAGTGAAACAGAGAATGAAACAATCAGGCAGCAAAGCAAAACAAAGAAAAGCTGGGGACAAGATTTGGCCTAGTGGTTATGGTTCCAGTCCAGTTAAAAGTGTAAGGTGCCCGGTGCTGACAACATTTGGACGGTTGGTGTGGGCTTCTTTTTTCAGTTTGTTCAAATCTAAACAAAAAGTTTAGGTCATCTTCGTAATGACAAGTCACATGCTTGAAAAGAGAGGGTATTTTGTCTCAGTAACTCCCTATTTACAGACAATAGTAGAATCCCTTGAAGTCAATAAGCTTTGTCATAAAATGTCCATAATTCGCATGTGCATTGAATTGAAAATGGAATTGAAAGAGAATTTCAACAATATACCTGAAATTAGTTAATTTGAGGGTCAAAGCCAAAGTTACTAAAGTGTTGAGATTCTGATATGGAAAACATGGAAGATTTATTTGACATTGACTTCTCTTTGTAACGTTCTCTCCTTGTTTTCTTTAAATTGCTGAAGTTTTTGCAATGCAATAGTTTTGACATACAGTGGAGTTTCAAGAACTATGATAAAGTAAAGAGAGGTGTTGGGGGGAGGGGGTATGTAAATGCAGCCTTTGGGGCTCAAGGTGGTGGGATTTGTGGGAATGGCTGTTGGTATTTGCAAGAAACATTAAATGCACTCACATGAGAAATATTATATGCTCAGTTTTATAAGTGGATTACACATATTTAGACCAGTAGAAAATGATAAAGATGATCAGTATTTATCAAAACCCAGGACTCAATCAAGAGACGATAGCAGGTAGAATTCAGTCCATTAATTGAAATATCAATTGGCCCATTTGGGCCACAGGCCTCAGCTAGCACGGCACTGCCCGAAAGGGAAGGTTGCCTCTTTTCTGAAGCCACATGAGGTAAGAGAAATTCACAGGACAAGAAAAAAGGAAAAAAAAAAAAACTTACAGGAGGGGAGGATGACAGTGAATGCAAAATACTTACTTGCAAGATTTTCCTATGGAAATCAGACCACGTGCTCCAATATTGTGGCAACCATTAACTTCAAGATGCGTAAGCTCAGGGCAACCAGTCGCAACAGATTCTAAACCCTTGTCACTCAGAAAGTAGCAATCACTCAGGGTAAGATTTTTCAACCTCTTACATCCTTTCCCAATCACAACAAGGCTCCTGCAGAAGTTTGCAGAATTTTTTTGACAAATGAGCTAGTATGTTAAAATGAAGTGTAATTGCAAATGTGCACCACAGTCAAACCAATCACCCTCAGTAAAATTATAATAGGATATCAACAAGCAAAAATGTAAAACATGTCCAGGTCAAATCCAGAGATAGTGGAGCCACAAGCATTTCAAAAAACCAGGTGGTTGAATGAAACCAGCCCTCAAATTTGAACCTCATCAAGAACATAAACTTAATATTTATGTAATTTATTCGCTTGACTGAAATCAGCAACATTAAGAAGAGAAAATGCAAGCTGATGATGGTAAGATTCCGAAGAGGACAAGGGGTATGCCATACTTTTGGGGGTGAAAAAGGATAACTAAGACTTGAATCAATGAAAAAGTCCAGAAAAAAACTGACTTGTCTGTGAATCTCTGGAAACTGTATAGAGCCAACAACTCCAATGATGAACAAAAGATGCCAACCGCCTGCAAAGCCTCGTCCATTACGTTAACACACTGTAGCTTCAGATCTTTCAACAGGCAGCATCCTTTGGCTATGGCAATCAAGCCATTGTTCTGGATGTTCTCGGAGTCTAATGACAAAGCCTCAAGATATTTGCAGTGTGATCCCACAGCTTCTAATGAGACATCGGTAATCTTTGCACAAGCAGCAATGCCAAGCGATTTCAATGTCTTCCCACAACCAAAGGTTAGCTGAACCACTCCTGTGTCGGTCAAACCTTCACAGAATCTCAAATTTAAATCCTCGAGTAGTGTGCAACATTCCCCAACAGCCGCTAGACCTGCATCCCCGATATAGCACCCCTTCAAGAGGAAGATGAAACAAAAGTTTACTTAGGAATGTCACAAAAATAAACAGCAAGCAAAAGATAATTATAGGTGAGCTTTAAACCTGAAAAACTGAAGCTTTAGCAAAAGGAAAAACCATGTCATCATAGCAAAAGCATGAATAACTGAAGTACAAGTATAATCTTGATGATATAGATATTGTGTGTGAAAATCTTGATCCATCCAGAGTTGGATTAAACAGAGAAATAATTTCTGCAAATGGAATGGAAAGCCCAAGTAAAAATCTGCATATTCACCTGTAAATCCAACGATTTTAAGAATCTGCATTTCCCAGCAATAGCTTGTAGCCCAGCACTAGTAATGCTAGAGCACCATATCAAGCTCAACTTCTCAAGTTTTGTAAAGCCATCTCCTATAGCAGACAAGCCAGAATCTGATAAGCAGTATGAATCCAGCCCGCTGTCTTCTTCATTCAAACAGTGAAGTCTGAGGGCAGAAAGGGGAGACTGATCAGCACGTTGTCTTCTCCCCTGCATCATGAACAACGAAAGACGTATTTAGATAGATAACTCAGGGAAAGTGAAGAAGAAGTCAAATAAGAATGGTCCCACATTTTAGATTTAGTTATAATTAATCAATCATGCAAAACTCCCAGAAAAACTAAGAGTTCAATTGTGTTTATTGATCAACACAATTGCAAAATAAAGATGATAGTGCCGTGCTTCCAGTTTAGTCTCAACTATTGTGCCATCAAATAATACCGTAATTTGGAAACATGTGGATGGACAAACGACTCTTTAGCATTATGTAACTAGGGGCATACATAATAACACCATTATATGATTTTCTGATGGTGGGTTTAATGTTGAGTATTTATTATGATTGTCAGGTGTACATTCAAACATACGAGATTGAGCAAAAAAGTATATTTCATTTATTTCTCAGTCTGGACGGTCAAATTACATCATCCCATTTTTCTATCGTCAACCACCTGTCCCATCTAAGACTCCAAGTTAACTTCCCTAATCCTAGCACCTTGCAGTAAAATTTAAAAACAAAATAAAGATTTCATTCATTTACAGCTTTATTTAACCTAATAACAGCAATTCAGGTTTCTGTTATCAGCTATGCAACACAATCAAATAATATAAAAATGCAAAAACAACAGGAAAACAGATTCTTCATCAAATCATTCAAATTAAACGAATTCTTACAGATTGGACGGGGGGCGAAACTGAGAGGCGCTCGTCGATGAACACGTTCCGAACATTGACAAACCGGCGGGCGAGGAGGTCAATTAGGACGTGGGGACTGGCGGAGGCACCAACATGGATGGTATGGCGGCCGAGCCTCTGGAGCATCAGCCACCGCTTGCACACCAAAGAGCAGGCGTCCCGGCTCATCTTCGAATCCAGGTGCAGAAAAATTTTCAGAATTAACTCGTCCGGGAGCGCATTTATCCGATCAATTCCCCTCATTTTTTTCCACAATAATTTATGGGATTCTTACACTTTTTTCTCTAGTTGTGTGTGTGAAAATTCGATTAAATCCCCTCAATTTTTTTACAAAAATTTATGGGATTTTTGCCATTTTCTTGTGTAAATGTATGTTTAAAATCTATAGAGAGACGCTACAGATCTATTTGGTATTTTCTTGCGGACGTACACAGTGTATGTGTTGAGAATTTTGGACAGCAGGTGGAGTAAGCGATCGATATGGAGCGACTGGCTGGTAAAAATACCAGGGGGCACATGTATTTAAACTTCCACGACTCTGTCTAGTTGATCGAATCCTTTACTCAGATTTATATATCAACTCTTGCTAATCACATCGATTGGACAATTGCTTAGACTTATTTTAACCATTGTAATTTGGTACTCGGACTTTTTTATACTACCCAATCTGATCGGTCAAGCTCTTATTCAAGCTTATGTTATTGTCGTCATTGGATACCCGCCTCTTTGATACCAAGCATTTGATCCAATTTAATTCTATTAACAACTTTAATGACAAAAGATTCACTTTATAAACATACGTCAAACGACTCATTAATTTTTTGAACTTTAACCGTAAAAGTTGGTTTACTCAACTCGAGATGTAATAAATCTCTACATAAACAGGTATAAACAAACAAAAAATAGAGAAAATGCTCATCTAAAGATGGACAATTTATTGGCATCGTTCTTGAAGTTTGTGATATTTCGCCTTATACTCAACATTTTATTTTTTGACAATATTATTAAACATTCTTTTTTTTTCACAAGACATTGCCAATGACAATTTCAGTCTAAAACCTTTTGTAACACCAGTAGAATCCTAGCTTAGACTTACTTTAACCATCGTAATTTGGCACTCGAACTTTTTTATACCACCCAATCTGATCGGTCAAGCTCTAACAAGCTTATGTTATTGTCGTCATTGGATACCCGCTTTTTTGATGTCAAGCATTTGACCCAATTTAATTCTATTAACAACTTTAATGACAAAAGATTCACTTCATAAGCATACGTCAAATGACTCATTAATTTTTTGAACTTTAACAGTAAAAAGTTGGTTTACACAATTCGAGATGTACTAAATCTCTACACAAAAAGGTATAAACAAACAAAAAATAGAGAAAAGGCTCATCTAAAGATGGAAGATTTATTGGGATTGTTCTTGAAGTTTGAGCTATTTCACCTTATATTTAACATTTTATTTTTCGACGATGTTATTAAACTTTTTTTTTCACAAGACATTGACAATTTCGGTCAAAAAACTTTTGTATCAGTAGAACCCTTGCTTAGAATCCATCGCACCTTGGTACTCGACTTTTTCGTACTACTCAATCTGATGGATCCAACTCTTATTAAGTCTTACTTTATGGTCGTCATTGGATACTCGAACTCTTTTGTACCATACATTTGATCCAATTTAATCATGTTAACAACTTTAACTACAAAAGATTCACTTCATATACATAAGTCGAGCTAGTTATTAATTTTTTTGTAACTTTAACTGTAAAAGCCCATTTGCACAATCCGAGATGAGATGTAATAAATATCTCTACCTAAAAATGCCTACAAAAAATAAAATAAGACTATCTTTATTAGATGCACAATACATTGCAAAAAAAAAAAATTTGTATTAACAACTTTAATTGCAAAAGATTCACTTTATATGCATACGTCAAATGAGTTATTAATTTTTTTAACTTTAACCGGCAAAATTAGCTTACACAATTCGAGATGTAATTAAAATATCTACTTAAAAAGGTATAAACAAATAAAAAAGGATTTTGTTACATGAAAAAATAGAGAAATGCTCATTTTTTTAGATGGACAATTTGTTGGTGTCATTCTTGAAGTTTACTATTTCACTTTTATTTTTTGACAGTATTTATATTTAACTTTCAATTTTTGTACATTATTCATTGACTAAATAACGGAGCCATTGCTTATACTTATTAGTTATTTTAACCATCTCAATTTGGTACTCGAACTTTTTTGTGCCACTCGATCTGATTGGTCGAAATCTTATTCAAACTTAATTTATTGTTTCTATTTGATAGTTGATCTCTTTCAACCAAACATTTGATCCAATCTGATTCTATGAACAATTTAACTACAAAAGATTCACTTTACGTGGATACGTCAAATGAGTCACTGAATTTTTTGAACTATTATGGTAAAAGTTTCGCGTACACAATTCTAGATGTAATAAATATTTTTACTAAAAAGGTATAAACAAACGAAAAATAGAGAAAGATTCATCTTCATTAGATGGGCAATTTGTTGGCATCCTTCTTGAAGTTTGTACAATTTCACTTTTATTTTTCTACAGTGATGTCATTAGCCACAGTACTTTTATCGTTGTCACTATTTGAATAATTTGATTAACATGTGCTTACTTAACTCTAATTCGATTATGGTAAAAGTATATGCGATTTCTACCAAATATTTCTTACACAGCAAAGTTTTTTTTTTTTTTTTTTCCCTTTTTCAATACATAATTACATCTCACACTGTAAAATGGGAAAAGGGAAATTTTTTTTCTTACCAAAATGTTCGAAAATGGGAAAATGAAAAATTCTTTCACACTTTAATTTGACTTAATTTAATTTTTATTGACAAATGCATTTTAAATTTTCATGGAAAAAGTCACTTTATATGCATAAAACAAACGATGAGAAAGTTTGCGCACAAAATAACGTTTCAGGATTAAAAAAAAAAAATGCTTTTATAAATGGAGAATTTGCTAGCATTGTTTTCGAAGTTTGTTATATTGCTAGACACTTTAATGTTTTATCTTCAATCTTTATTTCTATACAATCTTGTTCCCAATCTTTCATTAATTTAAAAATTTTTTTTTTCCTTTCGTAGTCTCCAATTACAAATTTGTTCAAAATATCTTAGTCATCATGTGTCCTACCGTCCTAGAGATGGCAACTGGATGGACCTTGACAAGAGCAAGGCGATTGCAAATTAAAAAGTCTCTATTTATCGATTCTTTTAGTTCATGAGTTGATTAAATTGTGTCAAAATCTATAAATCTTGTATTTTCTTTAACCTCAACGTAAAAACGCTTTTTTTAAATGTCTTCGATTGAGATTTTAATGAAGTTTATTTTTAAGTACTATAATTTTTAATGAATTCGAATAAATTTCTATAAAATCTTATTAAAAATCTTGAAATTAAAAAGAGTTTATTATGTACATTTTAAAGTTGTAAACTTATTAGAAGTCTCCACCTTCTTCTCTGTACAAATACACATAGATTCGTACGTATGTACAACTGAAGATTTACGTCCCACCGTCTCTTGTATCTATGCGGTTACATATTCAAGAACACTCTAATTTCACTCCAAAATCCTCCCATGGATTTCTTCAGATCAGTCTTCACAGAACCCTCCTCCTCTGATTCACAAACCTCCCCACCCGTTTCACAAAATTCCCAGCCCGATCCACCCACCAAATCAAACCCATGGGCATTCGGTTCTACCATGTTGAAAAACATAGCCTCTAAATCTGAATCTTTGATTGACAATTACTACAAAGATCTTCAAGAATTCAGCTCTGGATTGAAAGAAGAGACATCGGTAATCCGCCAAGCTGCCAGTAGAGCCGTACATGACCTCCCGGCTAGGCTGGAATCCGGCGCCGCGATTGCCCAGGAGTCCCTGGAGGCTGTCGGTCAGGCCATCGACAACGTGGGGTCCACTGTCTCGGGAATCATCGGTAAAGAGCTGAACCCTACTTCTCATGATGATTTTTTGAATGCCCATTTGGATGAAATTGATAAGGATTCGAGCTTTAGCGAAAATTCTAAGCCGTATAGCAGAGTAGATGTGATACTACGCGCGATACAGTGTGATGTTAAAACGTACTGTGAGAAGGTGGAGGAGAGTGATTATAATGAGTGGAAACTAGGGTTTAAAATTGAGGAGAAGGAGGACAAAATCGAGGAGCTGTTTGAAGAAAATGGGGTGATTAAGGAGATTCATGATGAACTAGTGCCATTGAAAGTAGACGAGGAGACATTTTGGTGTAGGTACTTCTATAGGGTGTATAAGGTGATGAAAGTGGAGGAAACAAGGGCGCGAATTGTGAAAAGAGCTATATCAGGGGAGGAAGAAGAGGAGTTGAGTTGGGATGTTGACAGTGATGTTGATGATAATGAATGGAATGAAATTGAGAAGAATGGAAAGAAAGTCGAAAATTTATCGGTTGAATACGAGAAGGATTTGGAAAGGGACAATGAGGATAAACAGGGGGTTTCGGGGTTAAAAACTGATGGTGGGGTGGATGAGAAGAAAGATCTTGAAGAGAGACTGAAATGCGATGAAAAAGCAAGTTCAGAAGGGACTCATGAGAGTGATTTTTCAGTTCCGAGTCGACCATCAACGCATGAGGAAGAAGACCTTGGATGGGATGAGATTGAATATATTGGGAGTGGGGATGATAGCAAGGGAAGTGGACGTGGGAGCCACAGTCCAAGTTCAAACAGAGCTGATTTGCGCAAGCGATTAAGTGCTGCTGAAGAAGACGAAGATCTGACATGGGATATTGAGGATGACGATGAGCCTGCTAAGTCATGATATTACATGTGTATTGCCAAGGATCAATAACATGCCAAGCCATTTTATTTGTCCAAAAAGTAGGATTCATTACATGATTAATTAATAGATGGAAAAACAAGAGAAGAAAACCATCAGAATTTGATCGCGCCGAAGGACACGAAGGTATAACAGCAAAACATTACCGACAAGTAGTTGGCTCCAAAGGTTTCAACCACGGGATTGCTTAAGGTCTTCAACTAAGAAGGATTCAACGGGTAGTGAATAAGAACATTCACAGACTCTTTCATCTGAGGAAGCCTCAAATCTGACGAAATAGTGTGTGGCTGAAGCAATGCAGTATGCAGAAACCCATGACAAGGAGCAGAAGAAGAATTTTAACGAAGATGGAGCGGTATTTCATGCAATCTGTGTGTAATGTGATTACGTTGTTCATATCTGCTTATTATTTTTGTGTTGGATAGTTTTCCATACTTGGTGGCATATTGTAATGTTTGGTACAGCTGACGTTTGCATTTGAATGGTATGCTTAATATTTGGGCAATTGATGATCTGAACTCCTATAAGCAGTTTCTGTTATGTGCAATTTTCAATTTTCTCATGCACTGCAATCATATGCAAATTTTGAAGTATTGGAATGAAGCGTGCGATATTTGAGTTTTGATCAAGTGTGCAAGCCTACTTTATATTTATACAAGTCTACCGAAATTGACTGATTCTATGGGGGGCTTACCTAATCAAGAAAGCATCCCCCTGGAAGTTCTAGGCCCTTGCGGTCAGTTAACCCTTGATGGAAAAAATTGAAGGTTTGTTATGAAAAAGTTGAGTATGAGATATACCAAATGTGTGACTAATCGACTGCAGATCATTTGGTTCTTCATGTGTTGTAATATTAAACATAATGACTGCAATTACTTGATTTCCTTCTCATATTAGTGTTCCAGATTGCAGTTCAAATCTTGATTTTGTAGTATTTGAATGTAGTGGTTGGTGGGTAGAAAAACTGGAAACCTGTTAATTTTTTATTTTTTTTCCCAAGTAGATTGCCTGCTTAAATCAGCTTCTAGTCCTACAGGACCTTGCTTGCTTGGTCCAGAAACAAAAATGGTCAGGCTCTTGCTGCTTTTTTGAAGGAGATGACTGAGTCAGAAACTCCCTCTACTTGCTCAATGGCAAGGGACACAAATGGATTCCTTCATTGTTGTAGGGCTCTTGCAGTGGACGGGATTGATCAACGTCAATAATATGTCTGAACATCAAAAAACATATCGGCTGTCATTTGAATGTCATGCTGATAGGCTCGGTTGTGTATATGGTATGTTTGCTGGAAAATTGTTCGAATAAAAAGTGAGAATAAACGTCTAAATTGCTCGCTTAAACTTGGGAGAAGTTTTGGACTTGAAGAAAGCGCATTCCATACATATTTCAAGGCTCAAGCCTTCTTCATTCATCCCGGTTTATTCTATTTTCGAGTTGTGATCTTCAGTTTGGTTGTGTGTTCCTTGTACTCTCTCGAGGATTCCTAACAATCTAAGAGTGAAAATGTCATGGAGATCGAAACTATTATTGCTAAAATCCAATTGAAAGTGGTGGCGTAGGCTAGAGAAAGGAGGAAACAAGAAGCGATATTGGAAGGTGATGGCAGTAGATAAATGATTTAACATTTCTTCCTGTAATTTCATTGTAGAGATGGGAAAAGAGAAGTGAAATGCTTACATATGAACAATTGTTATGCTAGGTCTGTGTTACTTGACTTGAAATACCAAGTCGATACATGGTCGGTGTGACTTTACTTAAATTCAATTTGTTGTTGAGTTAGATCGTAATTAAATTTGACTCGATCCATCTATAAGAATCAAATATGACTTTTGATGTCAATTTTAACAAATTCAATATACCAAAAATATTGAATATGTTTATGCTATATATTTACTTTTCAAATAAACCATTTAAATATATTATTATTTTCCTTCATTGCGATGCTGAATTAAAAATTATTGGCTAACATTTATAAGTAAATTTTTTCTCTCAAATATTCAAGTATAATAGTTATTTTTAAACCCTAAACTTATTTATTTTAACCAGTAAAAATAAGTGTTTAGTCTAATATTAACTTATCTACTTATAAGTAAATTTACTGGTGAAGTAAATGTTTTAAGCTTAGCCAAACATGTATGCTCGTTGCCAAAAATTATCAATTAACCTAGTACAGATGATTTTGTACAAGTAATTTAAATCATGGGACATGTATGCATCTGTCAACCTATTTGTACAGAACTTTCGTACGCGTAGCGAAGTTGAAAAATTATAGACCAAAAGCCATTGTTTAGCGTTACAGTAGGACTTTGCCATTTGTACATTGAATTTGTACATCATGCTTGACACTTGCGTGATTGTCAAAAATTGATTGGATGGGAAAATATTAAAAAAAAAAAAAACTGTCAAATCCCAATTTGCAATGTGGACGAATATAAACCAGGGCGCACCAAGCATGATTCGTTACAACATTATGACTTAGGCTTACTCACTTCAAGCCAATTCAGGTAAGAGTCTGTTTGGCAGTAATTTTAAAATGTCAAAAATTACTTCCCAGTAAAAAACTTATAGACATGTTTATGGCCTGTTTATCAGGAGTTTTATTTTTTATAGAAGAGTTTTCTGGGGAAGAAGCAACCTTAGGTCAATCGTAGCTCCCTCCAAAAGCTCCTCTGGTTAGTTAACACTCAGAGAAAAGATTAATTCAACCAAAATAATTTTTTTCAGAGGGTACTAATTCAAAGACACTACTGTCCAATGGGGACTAACTGAAGAGAAAATAAAGTAATATTATGAGCCCACAAATTCAAACGAGGATAACAGCTTTTTCCTTCAAAACTGTCCGCATAGTAGCTGAATTTACAATGAAATCAAAATTATAAAGCAGAAATATCAAAAATCACATACTCAACACTGATTCAATTACACCCCTTTATTACAGATAGATTTTGGGGCGTCTATGTAATCACTTGATTCATAAGATTCAGCAAGTAGTAGTAGCATATATACCAGGTGTACATGTCTTTGCACTTGATATAGGAGATAATCCCTACGACAAATAGTAGGCGGGCACTAATGCACCATAGTCTTAATTGTCTCCCTGTCTCATCATCCGCAGAATAGTTAGGAAGAGATTGAGAATGTCCAGATAAAGAGTGACCGATGCCCAGATGTACTCATCATAAGTGAATCGCTTGATCAGATTGTAGGTGTCATAGATTATGTAGCCAGAGAATATAATGGCACTGAATGCACCGTAGATAGCAACAGATGCAGGTCCAAGAGGGAAGACCATCTGCACACCAAATGAAATATTGTTTACTAGATAATCAACGTCACTGTCATTTTTCTGAGAACGAAAAGAAAGATAAAACAGACAGAATTCGCAAATGAACATGTAACAGAGAGATAGAGAGAGACCTGGATAAAGCTGGTCACAAGCAGCACAATGAGGCTAGTAAACAAGATTGGTCCCAGAAAGCTGAAGTCTTTTCCCTTCTTAGAAGCCCAGAATGTATACCCAGTCAAAGCTAAAACCACGGCTGATGTCAAGATTAAGGCCTCAAGTACAATTCTTCCTGTGCATGGCGCATGGAAAAAATATCAGGCAAGTAATAGTTTCCCATAACATCTTCAAATTTGCAGGAAAACTACTGACCTTCAGTATTGGCACAGCTAACACCAACAGTGAGACTTATGGAAGCGGTAAATAGCCCGAGGAAGATGAAGTTCAGAGGATGCTTTTGTTGATAAATGTGCAAGGGCCAAAGTACTGCATAAGATTAGATGCATTATTAATATATAACCAACATGTAGACAAGGCCAATAAACAAATGATGTCAGGGTTGAATAAGAGTTGCAACTTGCAAGCATAAGACTCTGTAGTACACACATTGTAGTTTCTACATTTTGTACATGTACAGAAAATTTAAATACGTAAGACTATTAAGTTATTATAGGTTTTATCAACTAATGTTTCTCGATAAAATGGGCACTTGTCCACTTCATCACACCTACTTGCATTTGAATTAAAGAAGTACAGCAAGAATGTTAGTTACAGAAGAGTATGAAGATTCAAGTTCACTAATTTATGCAATGCTTAGCTGAACATATAATAAATACAAGATTTGGATCATGTTCAAATCATCCTGGGAAAGTATCAAAACAGCCAGCAACTACACATTCAGCTGTAAATCATCTGAAGTTAATAATTTCCTACAAATTCTTTTATCTGTAATTCGTACAAATTTGTTCAGCAGTATATCACCTAAAATGTATGAACTGGTACACGAACATGAAGTGAATTATATTGGTTATCCAATATTTGAGGAATCAGTAACATTAAATAACAATACGTTGATATAATATGTGGCCGAGATGAAATTTAGAAACCCAAGATAAAATACATCATACAAGGGCAATAAATTGAGCATTTATACCAGTCTTTTACCACACAGACATCTGAAATACCATTCTTTGATTAAGAACTCTGTCAATATATACCAAATCATGAAAACAAGAAAATAAATAATTAATGTTTGACAAGCATATTGTTAGTTAATACCAATATAATATAACCTAATAAATGATACCGCCATGTGCATAATTTTCAGAGGATCAACAATTACAAAGAAGTAATTCGAAGAATGATGGAAAAGGCTGTAATGCATATGTATAAGACTACTAATTACGCAAATCTCACACACATTTCCACAAATAATATGTACACACTTGAACCTAAAGCTTCTACTACAATAAATGAAGCACTGGATGGATTACACAGATGATAACTTGTAAATAATGCTACTCTTAAGTTGCCAGAGCATGCTACCCTCCCACCCCAACAACAACAGCAGAAAACAAATCAATCAATCCTGTTTGGTCCATATGAACCAGATGACAAGCAATTCATGATCAAGATTGCCAATTTCAACAGATCAATAACTTACACGTCTATGCATCCATAAGTTCCATATAATTTGCATTTGCTTTCAGTTTTGCTCTTCTAATTTTCTCGAAATCTCTAAATTTCCACTTCTACATTTATACATTCACATAATCTCACCATGACAAATCAGCCCATATCATTTTAAGTAGATCTGAAAAACACATCCTAACCATACATCATAAAATGAATTATTGATTTAGGTTATCTACTCTAAAATGAAATTTATTTAAATAAGGAGATCATGACACAAATTTCAATCGAAACAGTAACAAAACAATCATATACTTATCCATTTAAACGCATAATCATTCGAACATCATAATAATGTACATATTCATATTATGTCCATTTGCAATAATAAGATCATGAATTGCAAAAAAAATTTGGGGGTTTTTTGCTTACAAATGAAGGGGGTGAAGAGGAGAAACAGCAAGAGCCCAGAATTTCCACGTAAGAGGTCATTGATGGGGGCATAGAGAACAATGACGGCGGAGACGACTGTGGTGAGGAGGATCTGCGCTGCCAAGATTCCGTAGACTTTTCTGATGAAACCCCATCGGAGCTGATTCTCACCGTGGCCGATGCCAGGATACAGCATCCCCCCCGCTTCTATATCAACCTCACCCTTCCCATGGTTACTGCTGCTCAACCCCGTGAACCCGTACATCTTGAGAGATCTCGATCTGATTAGTCTCTCTCTCGTTTTTGTTTTTTGTTTTTTTTTCTTTTTTCCTCTCTCTGTGTATATGTGCGGGGGAATAAGGCGTGTTTTGACTTCGGAGGAAGGGATCGATTGCGGTAAAACGTAGGAATCTTATCCCTTCAAAAAAAAAATAATAATAATAATAAAATAATAATAATAATAAAGTAAAATAAAATAAAGTGAGGTTAGCCGGTCGGTTCAAAATTTGTTTGAATGATCATCAACATTTTTTAAATCCAACTTTGTCTGGTTCTTGATTTTTTCATGGTTCATGTTCCGCCTCGCCTCCAAGACTCAAAGAAAAAGTGCCTCGTAACAAGTCACATAGACAAAAAGTCAACAAGAAAGTCAAATAAAGACCCATGAAGTCAAAATACGAAAATGTCAAACAAATCGTCATTGCTTTACAAACCGAAGTCCTTGCTCTACAAGCCAAAGTTCTTGCTGAAGCGGACCTCAAAACCGAAGCTCTTGCTCTACAAATCGAAGTGACTGCTGAAACGGACCTCAAAACTGAAGTTCTTGCTCTACAAGTCAAAGTGCTTCCTGAAGCGGACCTCAAAACCGAAATACTTGCTCTACAAGTCGAAGTGCTTGCTGACACACTCCCTAAAGAAGCAAATAAAGAAGTTAAAGCTCTCCACTTAGAGAACCACGTCAAAAGATATATTCGATGCTCTCAAACTCGTCTGAAACTTATGAAGCCGACGTTGTCTCTTGTAATAGATTGAAAATCTCTTAGAAGTGATTGATGTAACACTTGTAATAAAGTTTGTAAGTATGTCAGTTTATTGTATAGGGCATCCGTTGGATAATTGATTCAAAAATTGACAATCATCTATTCAAAATATATACTTGAACTCTTGAATGAAATATATTAACATTTCATCTATCATTCTACACTTTCTTATTTGTTATTATATAGATTAGTTTGGTTTCTGTTAGGTGATCGTTATTAGCGCGATTGCTTTTATTCCACCCATCGGAGCTAGACTTGTCTCTCACCGCAAAGTACCTCCCAGCATCTATTTCCTCCTTATTACCGCTGTTATTCCGGTAGAAACGCACCGGAATTGTGCTTAACTTGGCGTGAGTGTGCCCGACATCTGTTGGCTCATTTTTAGAGTCAACGGATATGCACTGTCTGTGGGAATCCATACATTTAACCACAAGAGTCCCTTGGGAAGAAGCCAATTGGAAGTGAATTGAAAGGAATATTCTAACCCTTGAAAAAGAACAAATGGAAGCCCCAAGAAAAGACATTTGGAGAAGACATCAATACTTAGATTGCTAATATATGCTAAGATAGAAATCCATTTGTAAGACCCCTGAAAAGGGGAGGCCGTTGAAGAAGCAGATGACCCCCTGAAAAGAGGAGGCCACTGATGAAGTGACTTTAAATCGGATGATCCCTTGAAAAGAGGAAGTCGCAGAAGAATCAGATAACCCCCTAAAAATGGGGGAAGCCGCTGAAGAAGCAGATGACCCATGAAAAGGCGAGGCCACTAATGAAGTGGCTTTAAATCGGATGACCCCCTGAAAAGGGGAAGTCGCTGAAGAAGCGGATTACCTCCTGAAAAGGGGGGAAATCGCTGAAAAAGCAGATGACCCCCTGAAAAGAGGAGGCAACTGATGAGATGGCTTTAATAAGATAACCCCCTAAAAAGGGGAAGCCGCTGAAGAAGCGGATGACCCCCCTGAAAGCTTCAGCAATTCAGCATGAGGGCCTCATCCTTGCTTATGCTTCAGCATTTCAGCATGCAAGGGTCTCATCATTGCCTATACTTCAGCACTTCAGCATACAGGAGCCTCATCATTGCCTTTGCTTCAACACTTCAGCATACGAGGGCCTCATCATTGCCTATGCTTCATCACTTCAGCATACGAGGGCCTCATCCTTACCTATGCTTCAGCACTTCAGCATATACTTCAGCACTTCAACATGCAAGGGCCTCATCCTTGAATAAAGGAAGAGGCATTATCATGAAATCTTCATTCCTTTAATAAAGGAAAAATGCATTATCATGAAGTCCACATTCCTTAAATAAAGGAAGAAGCATTATCATAAAGTCATCATTCTTAGAATAAAGGAAGAAACATTATCATGAAGAACTCGTTCCTTAAATAAAGGAATCATGAAGACCTCACTCCTTAAATAAAGAAAGAAGCATTATCATGAAGTCCTCATTCCTTGAATAAAGGAAGATGCGATCTCTTGAAGACATCATTCCTTAAATAAAGGAAGATGCATTATCATGAAGTCTCCATTCCTTGAATAAAGGAAGATGTGATCTCTTGAAGACCTCATTCCTTAAATAAAAGAAGATGCATTATCATGAAATCCTCAGTCCTTGAATAAAGGAAGATGTGGCATTATCTTGAAACCCTCACTCAGGAAACAAAGTTCGCAATCTGAAAAATTAAATTTGCACAACTTCAAAAAAAGAACCTCCTATTGAGAAAGCTCAAAGGGGAAGCATCTTCATAGACGATCCGTCCCTATGAAAAGATGCGTGACCACTTCGACGAGGAGTTGGATCCCAAGAATGACCACATACGCACTTGTGAAGTGTGGCAAAGCCTCGGCATGGGCGAACCGCTCAACTTCATGCTCAGAAAAAATAAAATTACTCTAATTAAAGCAAACTCATAAAAAATTATAAAGTACCTCCTATTGACAAATATCAAAGGGAAAGCTTCTTCATAGATGATCTGTCCCTATGAAGGGATGCGTGGGCACTTGTACAAAGAGCTAGATTCCAAAAAAGAACCGCATCTGCGCTCGCGAAATGTAGCATATGCCTTGAACAACTAAAGTTGTTAAGAAAGCCTCAGCATGGGTGAACCACTCAACCCCATGCTTAGGAAAAGAAAGGCAAGCAAACTGCCTGTACTTGTGCAAATTATAAACAAAGCCATACAAAAGTCTGAAGTACTAAAATACTAAAGAGCCTTAGCTCATACGCATCAATATACTTAGGTTCAGAAACTTACAAATTTCAGCTAGCGCTTTGGATATATACAACTTCAGATGTTACAACGAATCACTCCACCTCAACTACCCTCTTCCCAGAATTGTTCCAGGAGGTAAAGTATTACCAAGTAAACCACCTCGGATTACACCTACATATGGTATGTATGGTATGCAAAAGGCAGGTATATCCTAAATTCTAACCATAACATGAATGATTATACTTAGACTTGAGGGACTATCGTGGTATGGTAAAAAACCACCACCCCTACGAAATTTATTTTTATTTTTATTTTTATTTCAAGTCCATGTATTACATAAATAATCATGCCTAGACTTGGATGACTATCGTTACGCCTCGCCTTTGAAGCTCAAAGAAAACGTGCTTCGTAACAAGCCACGTAGGCAGAAAGTCAACAAGAAAATCAAACAAAGACCCATGAGGTCAAAATACGAAAAGGTCAAACAAACTGAAGTCTTTGCTCTACAAACCGAAGTGCCTGCTGAAGCGGACCGCAAAACCAAAGTTCTTACTCTACAAACCGAAGTGCCTGCTGAAGCAGACCTCAAAATCGAAGTCCTTGCTCTACAAGCCGAAGTGCTTGCTGAAGCGGACCTCAAAACCGAAGTACTTGCTCTACAAGTCGAAGTACTTACTGACGCACTGCTAAAGAAGCAAAGAAAGGAGTTGAAGCTCTCCACTTAGAGAACCATCTCAAAAGATCTCTCCAAGGCTCTCAAACTCGTCCGAAACTCATGAAGCCAACGATGTCTCTTGTAATAGATTTGAAAATCTCTTAAAAGTGATTGATGTAACACTTGTAATAAAGTTTGTCAGTATATCATTCTATTGTATAGGACGGCTGACCATTTATCAATGTATGAATTGTATGAATAGACAGTGATGTGAAGCCTTAGTTATGGAGATAATGCCACGTGATTTCGATCCAACGATCACCACGTCGGCCAGAGTAGTATAAATAGGTCATAGGTGTAATAAAAATGGAGAGGTTGAATAATTGATTGAAAATTGACAATCATATATTCAAAATATACACTTGAACTCTTGAAAGAAATATATTAACATTTGATCTATCTTTTCACACATTCTTGTTTGTTATTACATAGATTAGTTTGGTTTCTGTCCGGTGATAGCTTTTGTTCCACTCGTCGAAACTCGTACATTTTTGTCTCTCTCTGCAATATACTTCCCGCGTCCATTTCCTCATTATTACCGTCGTTATTCCGGTAGAAACGCGCCGAAATCTTGCTTGACTTGGCGTGAGTGGGCCGGACATCTGTTGGCTCATTTTTTAGGATCACCAGTTCGGTCAGATCGGCCTGATTTATTTTATTTTATTTTTTGACAACATTGTGTAACGAACTGTTTTGAGAATTTAGATCCCATAATTTGATGTCAATTCCCAACTCCTACATGTAATTCTTTTATTAGATAAAAGATTGACATGTCTAACTCTTCAAACATAATCCCTCACCTCGAAAGGTGTGTCCCCAATGTTAAGGATGGGTTCTTGGCTACACTTGCACCATCCTTACGAGGTGTTACGTACAAAGGATCTTCATTATCATGTCCGAGTAATTCAACATCTTGGGCACCATAATGTATAGAGAAGGAGCAGCTAATTTCATTTATTCGCATTGTCGTGATAAAGATAGTACCTCCCTAACTATAACTTACGTAATCTTCACCATTTCTACTCATTTCGTTCCTATTTAGGAAGTTATATTTCAAGAAGTGATATGGTAAGTGATGTTAATTCAGAAAATTACTCTCAAGATTTTAAGGTCCTCATGTAGTAAGAGTTTAAGAGAAGAGGCTCGAATTATATTAAGATAGACACCAATCTCTGAAAAGATATAAACTGTTGAGAATTAGAAATTTTAATTCTATATTATTGAGAGAAATAAAATTGCAAAAAAAAAAAAGATAATAATAATAATAATAAACACAAAAGAACTTGCATGATGTATTGAGGTTCACCTCAATGTTAAACTATGTTCTTGTATGCCGCACAATAATTCACTATGAAGAAAAGAAACTTACAAAAGAAAACTCATAGTCTATATCTTTTCCACTACTAAAAATCAACTTTTTACATACGGATAATTACCAACGGTTGCATTCGTTGGAAATCAAAAATGGATTATTCGTTGGTAAAGTATTAAACTTTAACTACGAAAATCACCAACGAAAATTCGTTGGCAAAAGTGGTAGATCTTTACCAACGAATATTTCGTGTCTAATGTTGTTGTTTAATATGTGTATCATTTACTAACAACATTTTCGTAGGTAATGTAATTTAACTTATTTTTTTTCTAAAAAATGTGTCAATTGTTCACCTATGGATTTTTCTTGGGTGAAGAGTAGTTCACTTTACCAACAGAATTGTTGTTACTAAAATTAATCAATTTTAATATTAAAAAAAATCAAAGATTCTCCTACGGAATATTTGTAGGTGAAGGGTAATAATTTTTTTCAAAAAAGAAAAAAGAAAAATTCAGCCTCTTCACTTCACCAATGGAAATTCTGTAGGTGAATATTATTTTATATTACCTACGGAAAATCCGTTGATGATATTAATCTATTTTAATAATTAAAAAATTCAATCATTCATCTACTAAATATACGTAGTTGAAGGGTAATAAAATATAAATAATTATTTATGCAATACACTACAGCCAACCAAAGGAATTATTATCCCACATCGAAAGTTCACAACAAAATCTTTGGAGATGCTATCTATTAAATAGTGGTTCAATAAGTGGTTAATCAGTTTTTTGGACCTTCCAATTGGCTAAAATTTTAAAAAATTTATATTTATTATAAAATAATACAATAATAAAAAATAAATAAAAATTTTTTTGCCACGCCTCATACCTATGCGGCTATTTACAACACTGATTTTTTACCAATTGTAATTATAAAAATATTTCCCAACGAAAAATCGGTTGATAATGGTTAAGATTTTTACCAAAGGAATTTTCATTGGTAAAAGGTTCACACTCTACCAACAAAAAATTCGTTGGTAACAGATCTACTCTTTATCTACGACGCGATCTGTTGGTAACTATCAGCTATTCTCAAACTAATAACGGATTTGTGGTTACTAATATTTCATTGGTAAAGAGTAATAGCAATGAATATCGTGATTTCAAGAATTGAAAATTTGTGACTGGAGCCATGGTTTTTTGTAGTTCTCTAACATCTCTCTTTTAGAGGATTATACAAAATCCTAATGACGACTTACTATTTATAAGACAAATTAATGCAAATTTAAATTATAAGTATGAAATTTCTAAGTTATTCTTAATGAACTTTTGGTCTCGAGGGAGCTTCGTGCCCCCCTTCTAATTTCCACGAGAGCTTACCGCGAATGTTGATTTGCATGTGAACTCACACAATTGCAATAATTAAGCTCCACAACTTAGCAATATCCTATTTAAAGACTAATCAACCTTTTATGGTTCCTCTGCACATGAAACAACTCTTCAATCCTCAAAAGAATTTAAGAAGTTCAACTAAATTTGAACACAACTTCAATTTTTCGATCGGAACAGACTTTGTCAGCATGACAGCTGGATTTAACTCCCTTGAGTCTTCTCAAGTATCAAGATTCCATCCTCCAAAATAGATCAATTAAGTGATAAAGAGCCTATATATGTTTCGTCCTTGCATAATAAACAAGATTTTTTGCTAAGTGAATAGCTCTCTAATTCTCACAATGTAATACACTCTTTTCATGTTTGTGACTCAATTTTATCGCGAACTCCACACAACGGTAATAACTAGGCCCCACAATTTAATACAAACTAGCCTTTGCAATCATGCAGGAAAGTAGAAAAGGTATCGGTTGGAAAAATTAGGAAATTTAAGATAAAGGTTTGGAATTATTTTCTTCAATCAATCCCTCTTTCACTATATCTCTTGATTTGAGGTCAGCTGCCTCTAACTCTGATCTCTGAACTTTATAACTGCTAGTTTTGCTGGCTTTTGGTCTTGTAAATGTAAATAATCTTCTTCTTCATCGTTTCAAATCTGCATTTTTGGCCCATTTGCGTGGGATTTACTTAATTTTCTTTCTTCCGCGTGGAGGAAATAAGGTAATCCGTTGGTATATTACATGTGTTTACGTATTTTAGAATTGCTTCTAGCGACTTGTGCAATCTCATTATGAGTTTCTTATTTATATATCAATCGCTGTTGAATGATGAAGAGTTGTTTGCTTTGTGTTTGTGTTTTATATGATTGTGGTGAGTGTGAAGGATGAACGGAGTATTTTGACTTAGTGATAGAAAGGTTCTTCCTAAATGAAGAGTTCGCGGGGCGGGGCGGGGCGGGGCGGGGCGGGACAAATAGGTCTTCAACCTTTTAGTATGCAGCAATCGAGTCTTACTCCTTCGACTTTGTAACATCATTTGGACGTTAAAATGTTATGTGACTGTCGGCCCCAGCTTTAGTTGCTGACAATGACTCTTCAAAGGATCTAGTGCAAGTTATTATAGAGTTTTTATAAGTTAGTTTACTCAGTGTGGGGCAATAATAATTTGGAAAAGGAAACCGCTAGAGAAAAAGAATATGATATTATTAGTGTTAAGAGGTTATCTCATTAGGTTAATCTCCATTAATTATGATTTAATCACCACTATCTGATAGAGAAAGATCATTTAGGTTATTTAATCTATAAACTTCTGCAGTTTGTGGCTATCCCTATTACCCCAACCCTATATAGCATGTTTGATGTAGTTTTTTAGTAATTAAATTTGATAAAAATTGGTGGATCTTACGAAATATGTAGTTAAAAAGTGGGTAAAAGTTATTAGTACAGTTAAAATATGTGGTTAAAAATAAAGTATGACTAACTTTTTAGCAAAAAAATAATAAAAATTAACTACATCAAATAAGCTATAAAAACATTTTTAAATGAAAGCCTCATTTGAAAAATCTGATAATGTCTAGCTTTTTATTTCCTCCATTTGGGAAAAATTTATAAACGGTTTAATTTATAGAAATAAGAAATGGATATGTGGATAGTACTTTTAAATTCATTCAAACATGTCGTTAAAAATGACAAATAGAAATGTTTTACCAACTTGACATAATAATTTAGAATGAAAAGACAAAAGTAAAGTCGTCAAAAGGACACGACCACTTGACAAATAAAAATTAAGAATATTTTAAATTTTGTCGAGATTTGAAGTTTAATTACAAAAGCTAACTTGTTAGAATTAGTCGAATTCTCTAATACAATCAACACTTATCTTATCTAGCCAATTTGATCATTTGCCATTTCTTAACAATATTCCTTCAAATGAAGAGCATCACTACCTCAGCCTTTCTCTAGATATAATTTTCTTGTCCATCTTTCTCAAACAATGAAAGTTTACACGCTTTTATCAAAGCTCAACTCTTTCACTAAATGAGAAGTTACCGCCTTACATGGGCACAACTAACTAGAGACTAAATCACAAAGTTTTTTGGCCATTACAACTTATTAGGGACCACACTTCATTCATGTCTATCAGACATATTCAAAATTCATCTTATTGATCTACATGACTAAGTATGAGATGTAACTTTGGTACCATTAGTTGAGATTTGGAGTTCTTACTCAAAACATGTTACGTCTTAACAATATTTTGAATGGTGGCTTGTTTGACAAAGTGAATAGCACAATAATGGATCAAAGAGTTTAAAATTTTATTTTGAGTGAGCAAATAAATTTATAGTGAGTTGACAAATGACATCATGGATGATGTCAATTAGCAAAGATCCAAAGACATTCAATATATCTATGCTTCTCTTTTACTTGAAAAAGGTTGTACAACAAAATCCAGGAGTGCAATGGTGGAATGCTAGCTATATATATATATTATATATATATATATATAAGTTGTCTTATCTGATGTGGTCCTGTGGATTGCAAATATAGAAAGAAGATGAAAACAGAAATCTTTTATACACGCTGTGTATTCCACTTTGAGAAGTTAATGGGTCCTCGACACGTGGCACACGTCATTAACTTAAAAACAAGAACCAATGCTAAAAGCCAAAGATCAAAGTTTTGAAAGTGACCAAAAGAGTTGTACCACCTCAATTTGCTAGAGGAGAAGGGGCGTTTTGTTGCAACACTTCGGACGATAGAGAGAAGATCAGAGTCAATTATAGCTTCTTAAGAGTTTTACGCCGTTCGATATGTTGGACGGGATGTAATCAATTAAAATCAAGAATGAAAGGTGTGTAGATCTCCTTCGAGTAAGATTGGATTTGAGTTATTCGAAATTTAAAATAACACAAATTACTCGTATACTTTTAATTTGTATTATTATCTTCAATCAACAAAATATATAAATTTGCTACTTCCTCAGGTAAGCTATGTTACACATCCAAACTAGATAATGGCTAGAATTGACCGATGTAATTTTAAATACCATTTCAATGATTTAGATAATTTTCTCTATCAAGTGACTTAAAAGGGTTTACCTTAATTGCATATGCTATATACATATGACTTTGACAAAAAAATAAAAACTAAATTATCAGAATTTAAACATAGCATCTATAATAAACAATTAAATCTGATATACATAAGAAGACATGTTATAAGGATACAAGTACACATGAAATTTTTTTCCTCTCTATTATCGTAATCTTTTTTTAACACAAATAATAAAATAACGATCTTCCTTCACTACATATAAGCTATATCTCACGAGCAATATTTTACTGCAAAACAAGTATAATTTGCGGTCTAAAAATATTATATCTAAAAGACATATTTGATATACACGACTAGATGTATAACTAGAACGTAATGTATTTTTAATATTGTCTTTTTTTTTTTTGCCTACCTTACCAACATGTCAAAAATGTTCTTGATAAGTCATTATCATACACCCTATGACAAGGGAAGAAAACATCAAAATAATCGAATATGAAAAATTCTCTTACGTCTCAGTTTGTTTAAAATTATTAATAAATTTTTTTGGAGAAATAATAGTGAATCCATTGAAACGTCTCTCACTAATTATTTTGTATTGGGTTGAATCGCTTGAAGACAATCTAGTTGCTTTTTATCGTTTTTCCATAATAGAGTGAATGGAGAATGAAGAAGAATTTCTGTATTAATCAATCCTAAATATTTTGTTTTGAAGAAGTTCAAGTTCCTTGTTGTAAATTGTACAAGAGGAGCTAGGTCCCCAGAAAGTAAATTCTTAAATTAATTTGTATCAAATTATATGAGACTTAATCATAAGTGCCACTCATGACTCATCTAGAATTAATTGAGGATGAGAAGATAAAGCAATAACTAAATCAAACTTGACTTAAAAATAAGTAATTATACAAAAATAATCAAAAAAGGGATTCTTAAAAACGATTATGCGAATAAAAAAAGACTTGCATGACAGAGATACCTCATTGGGTAGTTCCATATTACACACACTATACATACTCCTCTCCCTCTTTCTGGTTTGATATTGTACGGACAACATAGTATCTGAGGTTGCTTATTTCAACTAGGTATGTTCAGATTCTTCTTGTGCTGTGTCTTTGTAATATGTTTATTTCTTCACTTTCTCTCTCATCTTTTTCTTCTCTCACATCCCTCCCGTTGTACCAAAATTTACAATTCAATAAAGACGGTCGGAGAATCCAAACTCTCCGACTAAAAGCCCGAGTAGATTTAAAATGGCGATTCTCCCAAAAAAAAAAAAATTCTCCTCTATGCTACAGTAAGATTCTTAGCTCTCACGTTATATTATTTAAACTCTTTGTTATAATTTGAATCTTGTTTATACATTCATTGTTATGCAAATTTTGCCCAGTAATCTTCTTTTTATTTTTTTTACACATAGAAGAAATGGAGAAGTTGTCTACTTGTCTTGTTTTTCTATACTTCAATTTTTTTCTATAACTTTTATTAAATTGCTGTTTCCATTGACAATTAAAAAAAGAATCGAAACAATTAAGTTTACGTAGAATTCTCTAACACCAACTAGAATAACAAGTTGAACATACTATGTGTCGAGAAGTGCAAGATCGTAGGAATATGATATATATGTAATTAATTTTTTATTTCTAAATTTTGGTAGGTTATTTTCGTGGTTGCCTATTAATTAATTAATTAATTAAATTGATGGGAATGCAGGAAAAAGGTGCATTTTGACACTATGACCATGCACTCGGTATTTTTCAAAGAGCATGAATTAGGGACTAAATTACAAAATCCCTTTGGCATGTGGCCTTGGTGGATGGGACTTGGATCCCAATTGGGTGAAGCTTTTGGCCAATTAAAATCTAATTATTCATCCGCTTCTTGGAACCAACTTGGAAGGGGAAATACAACTCATTTCACTTCTTTCTCCGGTAATTCTTCTTATACAAATTAACACGTCTTGCTTTTATTGATATATCGCAATTTACTCATTTTCCGTATTTCATAATAGAATAATGTTATCTAATATTAGTGGGGTTGAATGCCAATTAATGTCGTATTACATGATATGTTCGATTAAATGTGAAATTATGTTATTCATTTTAGTTGAACCCGTAATTTGATGGCACTAATATTGTCACCTAAACTGGTGTTAAACATCAATTATGCTAAATGACACAACTCTTTAGAATATGGTTATGTTCGTTCAAAACCATTCAAAAAAAAGAGTACTTTCTAATGGAATAAAGAAACCGCGTTTTAAAATAAAATAATTCGTGTTGAATGGATATTTGATTTTGTGTTAATGCACAAGACACAAGTTCTATGAGCAGTTTAGCTAGGTATCTTGTTAGGAAGCAATTTCTTAATTAATAACAAAATAAATTGTGTACAAAATGACAACATTTTGATTAAATCTCTTTGAATGCATATTATACTAATAAAATCAATAAAATTAAGATTGTCAAGAAAAGAAATATCAAGGAGATCATATACATGATACGTATTAATATTGAAAAAGAAATATTAGCTTAATACTTGAGCATTCTTTATACATTCAATCTATTATTTTCCACCTATATGTGCTAATAAGGGATGACAACGGGACGGGTCGGGGTTTGGACATCCTATATATATTAGTAATTCAATTTTTGATAATTCATTTTATTACCCGATTCATTAAAGTAAGGCAATAATATATTTATTAATTTATTTATTTTTAAAAGTTAAATTATTCAAATATATTTGGTAAACCAAGAATTTTATTGTTTGTCATATTCCTTAAATAATCTTAATTGACATCTTCTATTAGAACTAATGAAATTTTGTGGAGTTTTCCATTTAAAGTATTGAATTCTTAAAAAACAGGGCGGGCCCTTATTACCATTCCCGACCTGATTAAGCGGGCACGAAAAACGGATTTGACGGGTTTTTTTGTCATTCCTAAAGATAATATCTAGCTCGATCTTGCTTTATTTCAAAATCTCTTGATAGAAAAAGAGAAAAATAATTCGAGATAGTATTAATGAGAAATAATTGCATGATGCATAAGATCATTTATAGTATTAAAAAAAATAAAAACTGCAAGAAATTTTATTTGATCTTCACAAGGATGGATTCATTCTTCTATATATCCTCGTCTGAGTCATCAACATAAAACTTTGTTTAGATGTTATAAATTTTAAAAGATACATTAATAAACTAACACCATTAGGTCTGCAATCGAAATAGTATTTCCACCTCAACTTATCGAATTAGGTGAGTTGGTTGGATAGAGGGCCCACTCTCCCGACTCTTCAAACTCTTCAAACTTCTCAACTGGGCATGAGTTGTTTGAGTTGATTCGCCGTTTTAATTTCAAGGAAATTTTACTAAGGACTTTTTCAATATAAGTGAGTATTTTGTCAAAAATTTAAAATGATGGTCATTTTTTCACGTTGACATTCATAAGAAAATCTTTTAAATATGCAAATAGCATTGGAGTTCCTCAACCTCTTCACATTGTAGCAAGTCAGTAACCGCACCTTTATGGCAGATTGGTTCCAAACTTTTCAAATTTGTAGCAATTTGATCACCACTAAACATTATGTGACTACCATGTGTGTCACTTTTTAGGGTAAAATTAAGGGTGAGCCAACAAATTGACCTGATCTAGCTCAATCTAAGCCAAATTAGGTCGGTTTGGAGACCTACGGTTCGGTTGAAATCGGTTTAGTGGTTGCTTGGATCCTAACCCGACCCTACCCCAATATTTTTCTTAAATAAAATTCCATTTTTCTCCCCATTCCCTGAACCCATCTCTCTCTTCACTCCACACAAATCTCCAAATTCCTGGCTACCACCGCAATCTACCACCCAAACTCGATAGAAGTTCACCACCTAAACCACATGTGCAGTCGGCCAGTCGCCATAGACCATTATGTCCATCACCACGCACTCGGCACCACCACATCAACTCCATTTTTTCTAATGCGATTTATGGAGTCGTGGTTTGTGGTATTCAATGAATCCTAATCTTCAATATTTGTAGGATAATTTACGGACTTTTATAACAGTTATAAGCATTTAAACTAGGTTTTCAACTTTGTTTGTTTTAATAATAGTAATGGAACAAGTCCTGCTATATTGTTAAATAGAAACGTAACACAAAAAAAGTCAAAAGTTCTACCTTTAATAAATTTAATATCGATTACATGAATTTATTTTATTTTTCTCCACTGATTCTGAATTCCTAAACCATCTCCCGCACCCACCAACCCCACCGCACACCCAATATGTGTCCCCTTAACTCTAATCCTGTCCGACCTCCTCCTCTGCCTACCTTCCAAATCGATATGCCATTTCCTTACGAAGCCCCCAATTTGTCTTCCCCTCCACCCCAGCCCTCCATTTGCCATTGGCCTCAAGCCTGCATAACATGGTAATGGAGGATGGAGAGGGTGGGGGCAGGGGCAGGGACATGGACGACACTTTGGTGGTTTTTTTTCATTTTGTTTTCGTATTAATCGAATATAAGGGTATCGTTGTCTTGTCCATCAAAATTGAACTTTTTGAGTATGAAACTACACACTTTCTGCTCGCTAGAGACAATGTCCCTAAACATGAATCGTGAGAGACCAATCTACCAAAAAAATAGATAGGTGACGAACTTACTAAATCATGAATAGATTAGAGACCTCCGCTGCAATTTTTCTTTTATAAAATCTTTATACATCCTAGTCTTAACTTTGTCTGCCACAATAAAAGTAATGGAACAAGTCAACTAAATTTAAGATGAATTATATGAAATATTTGTTCTCCACTCCTTTTTCATTTCTTGTTACACTCAATGAAAGATTCCAAAAAATATTTTTTTAGCAATCATAACAAATTATGTAAATTTCATAGAAAAGAACCCAGTAATCTATATGTTAAAGTTGCCCAAAAACTTCAAAAATGCTAGACTTTGAATTAATATTAAGGGATTAGACTTTGAATTAATATTAACTTGCGTTTTAAAAATTCAATATTTAATTTAAGAGAAAAAACGACTTTTTTTATGTACCACATTTTCAGTGTTAGGTATCCTACTTTTTTCTTCAAAAATAGTATTTTCACGGATAATGCAGTTAAACACCCATTAACTATACAAATATTTATCTCATTTAGATGATTACAAAAATGGTGCAAATGTAGCAAAAACTCAACTCCGGACTGCTATGGAAGATGCAGCACATTTAGAGCTTGGTCAACCACTGGTAAACTTTCTTGGCTGCTTGATTTACACACACATACACGTGTGTGTGTGTGTTATGTATATTTGGGTATACATGTATAATTACTAGATGCTATCTGTTTCCATTATTGTCTTTGTAATGGCTTAGGTTTGTGCTAAGTATCCTCATACAGAGCAGTGCTATGAAGTCTACTCAACAACTCATAGTCCTCAAGTTGCGGTTCGTATTCTTCCTAACTTCATTCTATTTTAGGATTGATTGATATATATCCGTCAATGTCTTGTCGTGGGCATGGAGAAGCTTCTTTGATAAGTGCATTGCGACTTTAAATAGACCATGTTAGAAAAGCACTCCTAATGTGTATAGCAGTCGTGCATTGTATGAAGTGACGAAAAATAATTCATATAACTAATTCATTTGTCAACGATTTTTAGGGGCGCATGAAGTTACCATTGAATCTGAGCAATGATAATGGAGAGCCAATATTTGTAAATGCCAAGCAATACCACAGAATTTTAAGGCGCAGACAGTCGCGTGCAAAGGCTGAGCTGCAAAATAAAGTGATAAAACTCCGCAAGGTGAAATTAGTTCACATCTCATTCAAAAGTTTAAACTTAAAGTATTAAAGAACGAATTGGACTTTAAAAAGGAGTAAATTAACCTTTTATTATAATTACAATAACAATCTCTAAAGATGAAACGGTTCAAATTTTTGTTAAATTGTCACATGACAAAGTTAGAATTAGACGAGCCATAAGTCGTATAAATTTTTCTCAATCTTTTTTGTATTTTCAGCCATATCAGCACCTGTCCCGGCATCTCCACGCCATGCGCCGCCCAAGAGGCTGTGGCGGCCGCTTTCTCAACACCAGGAACTCCAATAGAGGCAAGGACAAGAGGGAAACCAAAATGAATAATCAAGAAATGGTATTATTTTATGAGCAGCCCACAGGATCCCAAATTTCTGAAATACTGCAATCTGGAGGAGAACATTCGAGCTCAAATGGCAACAGTCCAGGTTCTTCAGCGGAGACTAGCCGGGTACTCTCCGGCATTAGCAGGATTGGTCTCCATTCCTTTGATCTCAACCCTTTCTTTCAGCCCCTCGCTGATCATGTGGTAAATCCTGGCCGTGGGAATTCCATGGTTGGAGATTGGATTGCTGCAGCAGATAACTGCTGCAACTATAAAGTTTGAAGATGTGGAGGGGTTGGGTGTGGTGGGGGAAGTCCTGTTTTTGGCCCCCTACCCCACCTTGCAACCAAATGGTTTTCGTTGCACTGGGCAAATCATCCTTGGCTATTTATTTTATAATGAAAAATATGTTAAATATGTCTGGCGGTCAGGCTTAAAGCGACTTTTTCAGGTTGCCCGGATAAAAGCCATTCCACTGCCAAACATCCAAGCTTCAGAGAAGGCAGTTCCCGAAGTGGAAATTTGTATCGATCAATGGGGTGTGTATGTGTTATTTTGGACAGCATATCTCTACGTGTTGTCAAGAAAAGAAGCTAAAAAGCCGATCAGTCAAACATCCATGCTTGAGATGGCACTGCATGTAGTAAAAACTAATAAAGATAGTGTGTGTTTTTGTTGTCTGAATAAGGTAAGGAAAATCAAGAATTCAAGTTTGTGGTGTAATTGGAAATCCATATTTGTGGATACTATGTATAATATGTATTGTATTGTTGTTTATTGCAGATTCAAGCCTTCAATTAAGGTAATTATTTAGCGAAAACCTGCAATTAAGTTACACTTACAACAAAGACTACAATAATGTGCAATTCTTAATAAACAAAATTCAATGTATAGTTACTTTCCAAAAGATATCCTTAAAATTTTCATATTCTATTTAGAGAGAGAGAGAAGTTTTTGAAGAATTTTGGTTTCTAAAACGCGTCGAAATAGAAAATTTAACACATTAGAAGTTTGAGCGCAACCTAAAATAGAAAAATTATGAAAGATAGACCTTTGGCTTTGAACTCATGATACAACTATGAATACGAACTTAAGCTTTATAGTCGATGAAACTAGAATTGATTTGATTAGTGAGTCTATTATCTTTTATTTAGGGGCTTGAGACAATTTGTAATAAAAGTTGGTGATAAATTTAAAAGAGGTAGTCATAAATTGTCAAGATTTATGATGAAAGATAGGTAGTTAATCATATAATTCTGCCTTTATAAGATTTGTTAATCATACAATTTTCATGATTTGGTTGAAGAAGATTAAAGGTAGTTTAAAAAGAACACGGGTTGAATTTAGGGGTATATATATATATTTTTTTCTTTTCGAAATTACTTGAACCAAGCAGTTTGATTCCGCAAAAAAATTAACTAGTTTGGTTATTAAAATTGAGAACTAAACGGTTCTAATTTGGTTATCGATTCTAGCTATAAAACCTAATTTTAATTTGAATTCAAAATATATTTTATGATGTTTCGATTAAATTGACTTATATATATATATTTAATGAATATTAATTATGTGCAATAACTTATATATATTTAATGAATCATTTATAGATTTTCTAAAAATACTTTTTTTAAAAACTTTGGTCTAACATTTTACTTTATTTTATAGTTCTAAATAATTAGTGAAAGATAACTTAAAAATTTTAATTTTGCCTATTTTTAGGCAATGACCCACTGGTCCGATCACTGACCCGCCGGTTCGATCCGTAACCCGTGACCCAGTACCTTATCCGAATCGAGTCTAATAATATGATAGTTTGCATGTATTTGTTTTTGCTAACTTAAGCATCGCAGAGTTATCGAAAGCACCCATAAGAATTTTACGACTACACATCTATAAAAAAAAAAAAAAAATTAAACTCTTGTTATATCAAGGTTGGTTTTGCATAAATGTTAAAATTTTTAAGTTCAAACTTACGTTTTGGAAAATAAAAGTTTATTTAGAAAAGGTAGCTATAAAATCATACTTAACTCCTATTTGTTGTGGCTTAAATTTTGATAAAATTTTATGTTAAAGCTCACAATTTATTTTAGACATATATTTTATGGAATTCATAACTTTTCTCGAAATTAACTAGACATGTCATCATTTTTTATTAAAATTCAATGAAAATATTAATTTTAGCTACACCATAAGAGTTTAATAAAATAATTTAAAAAATAAGTTTAAGCGCGTTAAGTGTTTATATGACAAATTTTATAAATTAATTTATAAAAAAAGAATTATAGCGACTCCCACAAATATGTGAATAATAATGAATACTACCTAGGACGTATAATTAAAATTAATATGATTTTAATTTAGAAACAGAGTAAGCCCCTGTTTGGTATCGATTAGAATTTTAATTTTAATTTAAGTTAAAGTTAACAATTAATTTTAATCACATATTTTTGAATCTAACATCTTTTCAACTACGCATTTCATTAGCTACTATTAAAATTTACTACAAATCTAATTTTAATCATCAGCAAAGAAATGCCAAATGTTACATAAGAAGGAAATTTGTTTCCTCAAACGCGTTTTGCATCTGCATAAGTAAAAGTACACGTATATATTTGTCGAACGAGAATGTTGCATACGTTGAATTCACCAGGTGACTCTTTTGACAAGTCTTTCCTTACACATTAATTAATTCCTTTCCATCATCCCTACGATAAATAAAACCTCATCCTATTTGCCATTTCAACTTCCCATTTCATTTTTCAGGACTTTTTCTAGAGCTCCTCGGTTCATATATAGCTTGTTTGATAAGGAGAATTGTGCTTGCTCGATCAAAGAAAAGAAGTTAAATTCTTCTTTATTATATCGTTCAATCTATTCGATATTGCATAACGAATTATCTCAAAAATGAATGATCTCTTATCATCATTTTCCGGTGGCCAAGATCAGTCCCACTCCATTCAGATGACTGACTTAGGCGGAGGTGATCTCGACAAGTTTTTCAAAGACGTGGATTCTATAAAAGTCGGGCTTGACACCCTGGAAACGCTCTATGGACAGCTCCAGGCGGCGCACGAGCAAAGCAAAACACTACACAATGCCAAAGCAGTTAAGAATCTTCGAGCAAAAATGGATAGTGACGTTTCGACATCATTAAAAAGAGCAAAAGCGATTAAGGTAGGATTGCAGGCACTGGACAAGGCCAATGATGATAACAGGAGAATTCCGGGTTGTGGCCCTGGAAGTTCTTCAGACAGGACAAGGACTTCTGTTGTCAATGGCCTGAGGAAAAAACTGCAGGATATAATGAACAGGTTCAAGGATTTGAGGGAACGAATGGCTTCCGAGTACCGGGAGACGGTGCAAAGAAGGTATAGTTGAACTAACTCATCTAAAGCTTGAATTCCGTATGCTCTAATTTCCTATTGAATTATCTCATCTAAAAGTTTTAAACTTCTAGTGTCACTTAAATTATCTTCATCAGGTACTACACGGTGACAGGAGAGAACCCCGAAGAGAAAACTCTCGATAACTTAATCGAGACGGGCGAGAGCGAGACATTTTTGCAGAAGGCCATACAAGAGCAAGGAAGAGGACAGGTTATGGATACCATTTTGGAAATCCAAGAAAGACATGATGCTGTAAGAGAAATGGAAAAGAATCTCAAGGAATTGCACCAAGTTTTCATGGACATGGCTGTTCTTGTGGAGACCCAAGGGGAACAATTGGATGATATTGAAAGTCAAGTTGGAAGGGCAAATTCTTTTGTTAGAGGAGGGACTCAGCAACTGCAAGTGGCCAGGAAACATCAGAAGAATACTAGGAAATGGACTTGCTTCGCGATTATTTTGTTGTTGATTATTATTCTCATTATCGTTTTGTCTATCCGACCTTGGAAGTAGATGATTGGATTAGTTGAGGATTGAAAACGGCATTAGTCGTTGAATTTAAGGTTTGGTTTCAATTCGGTCACTCATCTTTCGTTTTACCTAAAATGGTTACCCGTTTTATACCTAATCGCTTTATCCAAAAACCTTTTGAAACAAAACATGAAATTGAGTGACTATTTTGAAACCAAAAAGGATGTGAGATTAGATTGAAACCAAATCTTAAATTCCACGACTCGCTTAGTTTTTAATATGACCAGTCAAACAAATGCGTGAATTTAGTTCATCCCACTTAGAAAATTAATATTTTTGATTGTTTTGATTTTCTTGAACTCAAATGAGGTCTCCCCTCCCAAGCCCAGCAATGTTGACATGAGATAAAATTTGGGATGTTTCATTATCTGAGGGAGTTGGAGTGCCATTTTGTAATTGGTTGTTAATAGTATAATATTTTTCTATTTTAAAGTTGATTGAATTTGAATTGTTCTTTTCTTGAATGTATTTTGGGCTTTCGTGTTGATTTCTTTAATTTTCCCTAACTGAATTTTGTCCATGGAATTTTCTTGATGGGGTCATCCTATTTTCCTATAATCATCTCATAAGTAATTTGTCATAACTCCTTGAGCCTGTTTCATAACTATTATTGTAGAAAAATAGTTTTGAATATTAATTTTTAAGAGAGTACGTGGTTAAAAAGTAGAAAAAATTTTGATATGCGGGTAGAATATTTTATTATGTGAAAATATAATTGAAAATTATTATGTAGCAAATCATAAACTAATTTAATGGGTATCAAACATGCTCTTAATTATATGCATGTTTGTCTCATTTAGCCTCCTTTTGTTTTTCCTAAAAAGTAAATTATAATTTTGAATCAATGTCAAATTTTAATTTTAAATGTACATTTATAATTATTCTCCACTTATTTATCCACACTTTAGTTATTATCTTGAATGTGTGAAGCCTAAAACAATTTTTTCCGCACCAAAAAATGTTTGAAGTGCTATAGTGAGAAAAAATTTCCCGATAACACATATTTGATCGCCCTAATATTTTTCTTGTGTATAAAAGGTATTCAGCGGAGCCTCCATTTCACGCACGTAGTAGAAAGACAGAGAGTTGTGAGTCCAAAATAAATTGTATTCTCTTATTTAATATATTATACTTCTACGACACCACCGTATGATGCAATTCTTGCATTAGAAGTGAGCTATCTTAAATCGTGTGATTTTCTTACTTTCTTTTTTCCTATTTTGCATCGCCATAGTAATTCGTTAAATCACAATTTAATCAATAACAAAGTAAACTTAACTATTATTTTTTTGACATTAAGATATCTAGTACCATTCAAATAAGAAAACCATAAGATAATGACAAAACAAAATTCTCATTCATATCTCATCACTTAAGTCATTAAAAAAATTTCTTATAAAAATAATCATAAAAATGTTGAATTTGTATCATTACTAGTGACATTCTGTGGGTTTTTACAAGTATTGATTTTCCAAACTTACTAAAATATAAATTAAATGACAATATTTGAGTGTGGAATAAACAACCTAAAAATCTTATAAGCACTAGCCGGCACCAAGTGGAACCGTGTGACAAAATTGAATATGATAAAGTAAAAGATAATGAAATCTTTGGCATGCAAACGGAGACTTTCAGGATTCTAGAAACAAACAGTGAACATTCTTATCCCAAACGGGGTTTTACCCATTCAGCCATGAAAGTAGAGGTATGAAAACAGACCAAGCCCTCTGGCCCGATCGGCTCAAACCGATGGCGGGCCAATCCTAGTGGCACAGGTCATGCAGGGATCCACTTACGAAACCACAATGCCCACCGCTACAGTGGAAGGAGTCGCCCTATGCATAACCCTTTACACCCCTACATAAATACAAAGAGACTCATCAAGCGAACTAAAGTTTTGATGTCCCTTCCCGAGCTTTAATTTCTCGCGTTAAAAGAGAGATGAGAATATATGGAATATGAACAAACAAAATACGGATTATAAGGACGAGCTAGCAAGGTAAGACAAGATTGAAATGGGCATATGAACGTGCAGTGACGTATCAAAGCTAATAAATTAAGCTCATATTTGATTTAGTTAAAAATCAGATTTTTAGTAGATTTTGATAAATGCTGATGAAATGTGTGGTTCAAATAAATTGATGACTTTGACTTAAATTTTAATTTTCTTTTGTGGTTGGAGCAAACATGGGATAAATATCAGTTACACAAATCATTTTCCATCCCTCTATTCGGATTATTACTACGTCGATTTTAATATTCAAAATAAGTAGATCCTTATTAATTCAAATATGGTTCTAAAAAGAATTTAAAACGACCACCTTTGAACATTCTAAAAGTACGAAAGCCTGACCTACGGAAAAAAAAAAAAGGATCGTTCTTGACGGAAAAACAAGGAAAAGTATAGAATTTGGACCATCTGCAAGACTAATCAATCAATACCCTGTCAACATATTCAAACTAAAACTTAAACAAACATAATGAAATAGCAAATATAATTATTTTCCATCGTACCTCCAAATTTAATTCAAATGAACACAACAAGCAACTATTTTGGGGGAAAAAAATGAAAGAACCGTTCCAATCAGAATCAGTACGATGGAAACTCTCCACAAATTCCATCCCCATTAATTCACTACTTCTTTCAGTGATAAAATCAGTATTTCCCTAAGAAGATGACTAGGGTCTCATACTTATAAGTATAAATTATAAACTACACCATACAAGTCGTGCTTTAATATTTCTTCGCCTTTCATATCTCTTATTCTTTTCGCATCGTCCATTCTGATTTGTTCCCAACGTGCATAGTCTATCGCATAAAACTCTTCAGTTGTGTAACGACCAATGAGGGTTCCAATTAGACCGCATGCCACATAGGAGTTATTATAGAGCACGTTCTCATTTATCGACGCTCATTGGCATTGATAGACGCACGGTATAATTGTGAAATTTATGCACATGTTCGGTACACATGAAAATTCTTATTCTCATTCTTCTACTTATTTTTAATCACACATTCTTCAATAAAATAATATTTTTCATCACATCAATAACTTTCCATTCTTTTTCAACCACACATTCTCCATAAATCTACTATTTCAGAATACATTTTTCCAAAATAATGTGGGTCAAACACACCCTACATTTTGGCAATGGATAACTGTATATCACTTTCATTGACATATTTTTTTAATCACCATATATCATTTTGTAACCACAACATTTGAACTTTGAAGTTACAAATTCCATCCTTGTTCGGTTGACATTTTTTTAGAATAGATTTTGTTAATGTGTGGTTAAAATGTAAAGAAATTTATATAACCACATGCAAAATTATTTTATGAAAAAATGTGTAGTTGAAAAATGAGTTTTAGAAAATAGAGACCAAACAAAGACCAAGTTGGGTTCACTGCCCATCGGTAAAAAGTAGATTATGTGATACGAATTATTCTAAGCCCAACACCTTGACCTTGATTGTAGTAACGGTTGCAAAATAGGGGAGATATGGATGGGTTTGTTTGCACTTGGTGTTGTCTGAGTACTATTGAAATGTTTGCTTGCTAGTGTAGAAACCACTATCAATTTTCACTAAAGTTTAGACCAAAAATATGTATGAGAAAGTGCATAGATATACATTGAAAAGTATATATAAATGTAGAGTTTTAGAATTTGAGTTTGTCATCTAAACGACTAATTGCGAGCAAGAGAAAAGTGAGGGAGGGTGGAGAACTCAAGGTGAATTTTAAAGATTACGCTTTGGACTCGAACGAAGATGTACAATGTAGTTCAGTAATAAGCGGGGAAGTAACAAACTCCTTTGACAAGTGAACAGACATATTTTTCGAGCCATGTAGTTATTTTTCTCTTCTCAATTGTATTTTTTTTTTTTTTTTGTATTTAGTTTATAACCTAGCAATGCTATAAAAAAAAAATTTAAACACTTTCCCAAACACGTCTTACCAACTAATGATTTTGCAACTCGATAATATTTTGAATTTTTGAAAATCAAGGACATAATAAAGGGCATTTTCGTCATTAACCACACCTATTAACCGAATTCTGCCTGGGTTTTCCTTCTAAATGAACCATCTTTCTCTCTTCTATATGCTAATGTAGAACCAACTAAAACCCTAGAAATTTACAGTGATTCAATTCGATAAAATTCGGGTCACACCAAGAAATGGGTCGACCCGAAACCTGCGTGCTCTTTGCTCAGACATTCGTTCACCCGACCCTCATGGAATACGTCGACGAGGTATTTACTTAATTTTTAATTCTTGTTAGCATTTTTTTTGGTCTTATAGAATTGGAGATAAATTTGAATTTTTTGTATTGATGCGTATAAAATGTCTAATTTTTTGCTTTCTGGGCTTTTCCAGAAAGTTGAAATGGTGGAACGTTTATGCATTTTCTGGGTACTACTCAATGGTGCAAATTTTTGAGCTTTTTTTGGTCACCATCAAAAGTGACACTACCCAAAAAATGTAGCTACTACAAAAGAACACGTTCTTTCTTATAAGTATGTTTCATGTTAATGAGTATTTTTAAAATAATTAACATTTGGTATTGATCGAAATTGGAAAAAAGGAAAATTGTTTTGAGGGTAGAAGTTATTTTCGATACAACTGAATTCCCCGGATCGACATCCAGATGCGCTATTCATGGTGCTACCATAGAAAAAGAGATTTGAGTCGTCAGTAATCATTTAATCAAGTGAAAAAAGAATTTTTACTTTAAAAAATAGAAGTAACTTATCCAAACATGTTTGCAAACCCAAAGTTACTTAAAAATAACATTCAATTATTTATAATCTTAGCAAGCATGCTCAAAGCTAGTTAGTGTTGTTACCTTGCTTACAAAAAAGTTTGGCAGCTGAAGTTTTATGAACTATTTCTCATTTTAATTTCACTCTACATCAAAGATGTTTAATTCCAATAGTAGTAACAATTGAACTACATACTTCTTCTTATTATTATTATTATTATTATTATTATTATTATTATTATTATTATTATTATATCTTACACAATTTTGTCTGTACACGTCATTGTGGAAGCATGGTAATGATTCGGGAGGGACGAGATATGAATATTGGACTGGCATTAGATTTTTAGTAATTCTTTATGTTATTTTACATCTAATAGACGAAAGTTTAACAGGGCATGGACAAATTTTTAGCAAATTTTAAATATACACGATTAATATGCTGGTGTGCATTGTCAATCATCTTTTGCAGTAAGAGAAGAATAAACACACAGGACTACATATTTCAATGGGATCAACATATTTAAAAGCTTCCTTTGGCAGTGCAGGAGGTTTGGTTGCTGACATAACCCTATCAGTAATTTACTGTAAAAATTGAAATGATAAAAGGTTTAGATAGATTGGAATAACTAAATACTTTAGGTACACGTGGAGCAGGATATATATCTTTTTCTTTTTTACTTTGTAAATTTAGCAATTATCCTGGAGGTCCTATTTTAGTTGTGTAAAAGTAAGGCTTTTAGGGTTTAAGCTAAAATTTTAAGTTGCTTAATAGTGGGAGAAAATCTCAGGTATGCACAATGTTTACCATAATATGGTAAAAACTTTGCATCCTCAAGATAATTTGTTACAGAATACTTCTATTCAATTTTGTCCTTTAGGACTAAATGATAACTTCGGGTAACATTGAGCCCCGTTTGTCTCTTTTCCACCTCTTTCTTCTTTAGCTCAAGCTTGGTCAGTATTCTTGATTAATATATTAGACAAGCTGAACTTGTCACGTCTAGAAATAAGCTGACACACTTCATATTTATTAGTTGGAATATCAAAGTCAACAATACGATATATCGTTCCAGCAGATAATTAAAGAGAATGGAAAACCCTTGATCTTTACCATAGAAACCTAAAGCGTGCTAAGAACTTAGCTCTATCTCATATGCAAAAAACTTCTCGCTCACATCCCTAAAGGATTCTATTTTTTTCCTCTATCAAGGTCACCTCAAATGGTAGCCGAAACCATCATTTTCCACTTAAAAACACCCACTATTGCCCTTTCCAAAGCCAAATTCTTTTCAAGGATTAATCCATTACACATCTTTTGGACAACCCAATTAAAACCAGCATCTTTAGAAGTTTATTCTATGACATTTTGCGGAATCACAATACAAAAAATAAATGATCAATACATTATGAATCCTTACTACAACTTTGTACACATGAATTGGATAGACAGATGTACAAACATTTGTTTTGAATCAATCATGTATATAAGAGCATGTTTAGTTGAGCTTATATTAATATGACGCAAGAACAAGAATTTATTTTTTAGTTTAAAATCTGTCAGATAGTAATAATTTGTTTGGTCTGTTTGCATAGGGTTTCGCTTAGGTTTCCAACTAGAATTGGGATTGTTTTTACTGGCTATTAAATATCTCCATTTTATAGTTTTCGATTTTGAATTTTTCCCCTGTGACTAAGGATTTCCTAGTTGCAGTAGGCTTTGGGCTTCTTCTATTTATTTAAGCTTACCTATTAGAATGGTTTTGAAGCCCTTAAAGTTGGTAGGGCCTATGAAAAGGCAACAATGTTCCAGCACAAGTTATCCAGTTTCACCATCAAATTTTGAAACTGACCCATCAACATTATCTGCAATCATCACCATGACATCTTCATTGTCCAGGTGATAATACAAATAGAGATTTAAACATACCAAGAATGATTCAAATAAGTGAATTGATTAGAATGAGGCCTTCAGTCAAACTTTAATAAAGTCTTCCTAGCTCTTCTTGAACTGCCCTAAACTCCATTTCCCATCATTCTTGGTTAAACCAATTCTCTTGGTTTCCCTCATTTATGGTCACAATCACAGGAACTGCGGCCGTTTGGCTCAAAAGCTTAATTGCTCTCTTTTGCAGGTTTTGGGCATTAAACCAATTGTGTTCTTTTCTTCTTCTTTTCTGCTGTTGAATCTGTTTTCCCTGCCTGGCCTATTGTGTCTCATCAATTAAATCTGGCTGATTCATGTGACATTTTACTGCTTCTTTCAGTTATTTTCTTAATATTTAAACCAACTCTCTAAACAATGAAAATCAGCCCCCTTCAGGAAGTTCTGTAACTCGTTCATGTTTGTGCACCAGAATTATGCATGCAAACATGGACATACACACAAAACAATATTTTGCTTCTAACCCCCCCCCCCCCCCCC
>CAIGRP010094998.1:0-11701 GCA_903798385.1 Fraxinus cuspidata | reverse complement strand
CTCTATCCTTAATTTTGAAATGGTGTGATACTTAAATACCTTATTTATGTATTGTACCCTTATGTCTTTCATTCTTTCAAAACTCTTTTTTTACATACTTATTTTCAATCACCCAATAAAATATTCTATATGTAAATCTAAATTTTTCCTTACTTTTTAACCACATATTTTCTAAAAATTCACTATTCAAAATAATATTTGTTTTTTTTTTTGAAAAAATGACCACAAACATGGGCTAAATAACATTACTCTTCATCTTTTTCCTTTTCGTTTAAATATTTTTAGATGACTTGACACTTTTTTGTACAATCCACAACCTCAATTCTCTAAGATCTAGAAAAACAGAGCCTCAATTCATCGATGGAAGAATCTTGAAAAGTGGCAAGGCAGCCTACACTACACACTCTGGAATATGCCCCTGAGCTATTGCCAAATTAGCAGTGCCAACTTTACAATTAAGCATTTGCATTGCCAGCCTAATTTCTGCTTTCGGCATGAAGAGAACCACATCATTTTTAAACAAATTAACTTTGAGCAAACAGCTATTTGGTTTCAAAATCAAAACAGTGCACCTAAACAAATTTGAAGTAAAGTTGAAATATCCCAACTTTTCAACAAAATAAACAAATCTAAACATTTATTCTGCTTAATGAACATGCCAAGTGAGCACCAAAAATAATCACATTCTTCAGTTTTAAGCATTATGATATTATGATAGAAACAAGCACACGAAGTTCGTTATAAGCATTATGATGGAATATACTCAAAAAGCACGGGTTAAGGGTGTGGAGAGGTTCCAAATAGAAGCAACGTCGAGTCAAAATCCTTACTACTAAACACAGTTCCAGGTTTAAATGCACACAACTGTTCCATAAAACTCAAATATGTAACAACTAAAATGAGTAATTTGATCCACTCCAAATATGTGCCATGCAAACACACACTCAAACTTATCCATGCAATTTTGCTTGCTACCCTCTAAATGAAATGCACATGCCTCTTGACCATAACACTAGGAATTTACAAACTTATTAAAACCGACACTTCAAGCAGTAAAATATACTTTTTACATCCATAACAGCATCAGATTTCGAAATCAGCTGCAGCACATAGGGCTCAGGTAAGACGCACTTCTCCACTTGCATGCACAGCCTTCACTTGCTTTTCATACTCGTCTTCATCTTCCTCTTCCAATTCCTCTTCCTCCTCTTCAGGTTCTTCCTCATCATCTTTGTCCTCGTCCTCTTCGCCTCCCCAACCAAAGCCTCCAACAGAACGGGAGACCGGAGCAGGGGTCTTGGCCTCGTCCACAATTTTCATGATCTCCTCCACACTTTGAAGGGAATAGGTTGGGTTTTCTTTACGGTAATATGCTGCTTGAGCTGCATCAGTTAATTCCCTCGGCAAATTCTTCAGAAACCATGGGTGAGTCTTAATATCTTTGATTGAGGTCCTCTGCACCAAGAAAATCATATCTTAATGACATAGAACTATCTGAAACTCAGAGAAAAAGTCAAGGCCAGAGGCAAGGAGAGGGTGACAGAATGAATATAATTTTTCATTATACAATCAATCAGAAGTTATGTATCCCAGATTAATAAATAAACTAGATAATAATCATTCAACGTTCACTGAAATGCATATGACGTGAGTTCTTCAACAACCGTAATCCATCAAGAGCATACATACCCTGGCTGGATTGGCAACGAATATGTGAGAAAGGAGGTGCCTACAATCTTGAGATATGTGGACATAATCAGGGATCCTATACTGAACAGCCATTATTCGCTGGAAAAGAACATCAAAGCATAAATGAGTATTCAATAATTCCCTCATTTTATTCAGGGACATAAACCAAATGCCTTGTCGCATTTGAAAGACAGAAATGAAGAAACTTACTTGGATGGTTTTCCTGAAGTTCTTCGGATCCTCTTGGTCTTCAAAAGGATAGGCTCCAACCAACATAACATAAAGAGTCACTCCACATGACCATACATCAGCCAACTGAAAAAATGCTAATAAAAGTTAATGAAAAACTTGCAAAGCAAAAAACATTACATTTCTGCTATGGACATACACACGTAGAAGAAAGTACAACTGAAGAGAGTTCTATTGGAACCATGGTGTTTATAGCCATGCTTACATACCAAAAAACATAATGATGTGTTTACCTTTCCGTCATATTCCCTTCTTGACAGAACCTCTGGAGCAATATAAGCAGGAGTGCCAACCGTAGATTTGGGCCTTGAATGCAGCAGAGATGACTAAGCAAACAAAAATATAAATACGCTAAGTACATTCTGCTCCACATGAAAAAGCCAGATACTCCACATATCTTTAAATTATCAGAAAACAATGTGTTGACCTTTGAATAACCAAAGTCACAGATTTTTAGGCGGGGTGCAGGGCTTCCATCCAGAAGGGTATTCTCCAGCTTCAAATCTCTATGGCATATTTGCTGCAGAGCACAAAAAAATTTCAATAAAGCATAGTTCCAGCACTTGAAAAGAGCGATGGGATTCCTAAAATAATTTATACCCACAAATACATCGATACATATGAGCTATATTGAAAGCTAAGTTTCAGTTACCATGGAGTGACAATAGTTGACTCCAGAAATAAGCTGCTGAAAGAAGTACCTAGCCTGGAAATGAAAGTGAAAGCATATAGCACATGGAAATTCAAAATGTAAATAACTAAGTAATATGTTTCTTGAACCCGCTTTTCCGTGGCACGGAGAGTGTTGAAAATAAGTTATAACACCTCATCTTCACTGAATCTTCCAGCACTGCAGATTCTCTCAAAGAGCTCTCCACCTGCTGCATACTCCATGACAATGGCAAGATGGGTGGGAGTCAACACGACCTGTAAATCGAACACACAAACAGATATTCAGCGCAATAAACCTTCTAACCGCATCTCACTACATAAACAGAAAATGTGATAAAAAACTTGGAAAACTTTGGGGGTCCTCACCTCCTTGAATCGAATTATGTTGGGATGCCGAAGTGATCTGTGATTAATGATCTCTCGTGCCACATTCTCATCAATCTACAACCAAAGTTACATCAAATTGAACAAAAAAAAAAAAATCAAATGTTAATGAAATTTAATCTCATATCCAACTTCACAATTGTATAATTTACTTATATAACTAAGAAAGAGATCTGGAATGTTGAACATCAGAGTAAAAAGTGTCTAAAGATTCACGCAGACACACAGTGCAAACCAAACTACTACATATAATATCACATTCAATGACGATTGACAAGAAAATTAGTGACCTCTACTAAAAGGAATAAAGAATACAAACCTTATGTCCTCTTTCAATATATTTCATAGCCACAAGTTCTTTAGTCTCCTTGTTCCTCATGAGCCTCGCCACACCAAAATTTCCAGAACCTATATCCTTCACAAGCTCGTATTTCTCCATTTTTTCCCTTTCCCTCACTTTCTACTGTACAAACTCCTTAAATTAAAGTTCAACCCCACAAAAACTTTTAAATGCCTGAGATTTATTTCCTACCCAATTTCAGCTTAAACTAGAAATCCTAGTTCAAGAATCAAAAGCTAAAATTAAGAAATTCAGAACTCAATTTCATAGAGATTTCTTAAAATAAATTTTCAATCTTTTCCGGTAATAATCACAAAAATTCAAGCTAATTAGAAATATCTATCAAGCTTCAAATCATTATTTGGAAAGGGATCTATAAATCACTATATGAGAAGGCCCAATTTAGGAACTATTTGATCAAAGACGCTTCGAATTCAATAACGCTTCTTGGAGTTTCTTTTTCTTTGATCAAAATTGGGAAATTAGGGTTTTCAACTAACAAAAAAGATTGAAAAAGTAATAATCTTACGGCAACTGAAATGGGTTTTTAGCGAGGAATAGGAAATAGTTGGAATTTAATTCTGAGATGGGATCTGCCCCAAAAAAATAAAAAAAAAGGACCAAAGTAATATTATAGCACTAGTGGGTGTGGTGTTTGTGTGGGTGTGGGTGATTATTAGGGATTATAGAGAAGAGAATGAGGAATATTTTATGGGAATATTTAATATTTTGATTTAATAGGCCTCTCTAAATTGTTTTATGGTCAGATGACCTCCACTTATAAGGATATTATATTATTACCACAAAATTTATTTGGTTCATCACTTTATAAGGCCTTATTTGAGACCCATTATCTGACAAAAAATGTATTTTTGAATAGTGATTGATGGAAAATGTATGGTTAAGAAATAAAGAAAAGTTTTGAATTTACGTGTAATATTATTTTATAAAAAAATATGTGATTGAAAAAAAGAAGAGAGAAAAACTTATTTTGAAAATAATGGGGTTAAACAAAAGCTAAAATATACAATAAGTAAAACAAGTTTATAATAAATACACGATAATAAAATTACAATATTGTATGGTGTACGTCGGAACTAATGTTACCCACATTTTCCTCTCTTTCTCCCCACATTCTTCGTGACCAACTTACCCACCTAGTAGCTCAATAGTTTGCTCGATAAACAATTGTAGTTTCATTTATGAGGTATATTTGGAAACTCAAAATCCGCCTTATACGATTACTAGAGGTTTCTTAGAATTATTTTTTCTTTTTGACGTCCATTTTTATTTCTCTTAGAATTCCACATAAGACAGGTTTTATTATAATCTAATTCAGTTTCGGTACTATTTCGTTTTTATTTCTCTTTTTAAGCGAATAAATTATTTGTTTTATTTGTATTTTTTCATCAACCATGTTTTGAAATTGAAACTAACTTTATCTCTTTTAGGATGTGATGTGATTTACTTGGGCTTTGTATTAAATTTTCTCTTATAGTTCAAAAAAGATTATTGTGTGATTTTAGAGAAATTTGATCACATCCAATGGACTCTATTTTTGAAGGGTTACATTATTTGTCTGGATGGATAAGCACTTTTATGGTGTTTGAAAGACAACAAACTGGAATAGTTGGCTCGAAGGACATTCAATATAAATAGACTGTGATTGTGGTGTCTTCAAAAAAAAAAAAAGACTGTTTTTTTGAAAATTTATGTACAATTGTGAGTAATTAAGTAATACTACTTAAGGTCATTCAAGTAAACAAAAAAATTAATTAAAATTGTTGAATAACGTTTGGTTCAGTGGTTGGTTAGCTTTTTGGCTCCTGAATTGGGTAGTATCCAAGTCAACTATACATTCTTAATGCTTTTGTCCCATTTATTCATAGGACATTCAAAAAATAAAGGCAAGTGACTTTTGTGATAGTAATATAATTACCCATAAAACACAATAAAAAAATTTGTATCAAATGTCTTAAAATATCCTTACCATTGGAAAACACCTTAACAACCTTATCAATCCAATTCAATTTTAAGTAATTCACGTCTTCAAGGTATTTACAAATTCTCGACGCTTTCTTACTCTTATTTTTACTCTAAAATTTCCTTCTTCATGGTATTATTCCCCTCTTTTGAAAATTTGAACAAGAGTTGGGGTTACCCTTGTCAAAAACAAAGAAGTTTGGGCATTTGAACAAGAGTTGTGGTGTATTGTGACAATGCCCTTATCAAAAACAAATAAAAACGAAGTTATTTGAGATTTTTCCCTAATAAAGATCACTAACGAGACAATATTACATTAGAATCCTATTCCACAAAAAACTCTTAGACAATATCCTTCTTCCACAAACTCTCAAATGGTTACAAGTGTAAAATGAGAGGCCAACCTTGGTAATTATAACCCAGATTTGGAATTTGAAAGGAGGTAACATCACTCGCCACTGTACAGAGCCAACAAGGACATTCCACTCAAACAAACCTAGGTATGCAGACGAGGTGTAATGATTGTGTGACATCAAAGGATTTGATGTGTCGAATATTGCAGACAAGTGTACAACATGCACATAAGAGTTGGACGTAAAAGACACGCACACCCAAATGAAGGCATTTAGATCCCAACTATGCAGGACCACAAACTGTCATGAGAAGCACTCTGAATGAAAGAATGTCCATCCATGTTAGAATGCTTCCACCAGAATAAAAGACAGCAATAACTGAATTCCACTAGCTGGTACATTTCCTGATTTTCAGGAATGGAATGCAGAATCAGTTAGTCACCTGGAAAATTAATTCTAGAATATTCATTGCATGCATAGCTAATTGTATATATAAACCGTGTGATATGAATAAAAAGTAGAGAATCGGTTGTTTAATTTTATCTCCAGATTTTAACGTGGTATCAGAGCCAATATGGCTAATATCGGAGCCAACAATTGCTTATATCCAACTGAGTTCAACACAGTACCAGCCACTAAGATTGCTGCTAATCAAAGCTCATCATTTGGAATGAATCTCACCCAAACACCATCAGTAAAACTCGATAGAAACAACTTTCTGCTGTGGAAAAATATGATCATGCCCATAATCAAAAGGGCACAACTTAGAAGGGTACTTGGTGGGGACAAAGGAGTGTCCACCGGAGTTTCTAGCTACACAAAGTACTGTTGGTCAGGGAAAAGCAGTGGAGATGACTCAAGACCATGAGTTTATTAAGTGGACTTCAACTGATCAACTTCTAATGGGTTGGTTATACTCATCTATGACTCCAGAAATAGTAATGAAAGTTATGGGATGCATCAGTTCGAGCAAGCTATGTGGACTGTAGTGGAATAAAGTTTTGGATTATTGAACAAGTCAAGAGTTATGTTCCTCACTAGAGAATTGCAAAGAACCAGGAAAGGGTCTATGTCAATGGATCTCACTACTACCAAACAGTTGGATGATAATCTAGAAATAGCTGGAAAAACTATTGATCACATTGATCTCATAACACAAGTTCTAACAGGCTTGGATGAAGAATACACACCTATATTGGTACAAATCAAAAGTTAGGATAATATATCCTGGTATGAGCTGTCATATGTGCTCACGACATTTGAAAGTCGACTTGAACATCTGAATCAAGTCAAGAACAATTTTACATCACTGGGTGTTAGTCAGTTGAGTGTTCAATGGGCACATAGAACTAGTTCAGTGGCTAGCAGAGGGTATAGAGGAGTTAACAATGGTAGATCACTGAGCTTTAGAGGTAGAGCAAGGGGCAGAGGTAGAGTTGTAGCTGGCAAGCAAAACGAAAAACAGAGGACCATGTCAAATCTGTGGACTTAACAACCATTCTGCAAGTTGGTGTTTCAATAGATATGATGAAAGCTACATGGGGAGCAGACCAATCAATCCAGGTCAACATAAGTTAGCTCAGCACCTTCAGCATTTGTAGCTTCACCCAGAATTCTTGAAGATCCAGCCTGGTTCATAGACTCTGGCTCGAGTAATCACGTAACAACTGATAAAGGTAACTTGTATACTATAAAAAATATGAAGGTAAGGATCCAAGTAATGATCAGTCATCCCAAGTTACTCAAGTGTTAGAGTCTGAACTTGATATTTGGCATAGAAGGGTAGGTCATCCTTCAAACCATGTGATGAGTCAAGTTCTTAAGTCATGTAATAAAGTCATCAAAACTAATGAAATTCCTACTTTCTATGAATCATGTGAATTTGGTAAGTCTTATGCTCTACTATTTAATGCATTCTTATCACAAGCATCAAATCCCTTAGATCTTGTTCATACAGATGTTTGGGGATTAGCTCCATTAAATTCTACCACAGGGTTTAGGTATTATATAATCTTTGTTGATGATCATAGCCGATTCACTTGGATATACCCAATGAAACACAAATCAGAAGCTCTAAATGTCTTTATTTAGTAAGAAAAGTTAGTGGAAAATAAGGTAGATATGAGGATTAAATCATTACAGTCTTACTGGGATGGTGAGTTTAGGAACATTAATAAAATAGCCTTGGAGTCTGGTATTGAACTAAGACATTCATGTCCCTACACCTCAGTACAAAACGAAAGAGCTGAACGAAAATACAGGCATATCACTGAAACTGGGCTGACTCTTTTAGCTCAATCTCAAATTCCTTTATATTGCCGGTTGGAATCTTTCAAAACAACAATCTACCTGATTAATAGACTGCCTACCCCTGTTCTCCAACACATTTCACCTTATCAAATATTTTTTAGGAAATACTTTGACTATAAGCAGCTAAAGATATTTGGTTGTGCCTGTTTTCCCTGCCTTGGACCCTATTAAAAGCCCAAGTTCAACTTCCACTCTAAAAAACGTGTTTTTCTTAGCTATGGTGACTCACACAAAGGTCATAAATGTCTGATCTCGAATGGTAGAATCTACATTTCTAGGCATGTTGTGTTTAATGAACAAGATTTTCCATTCAAAATAGGTTTCATAAACAAGTCAGCCCAGCCACAAACATGTGAAATTGTGATGAGTCTTCTTCCTATCGTTGAGTCATAATTCTGTCCCTCAAAATGCAATTGATACAACTCAACCTAATGCTCCACCTGCAACAGACCTCTTTGATAGAGAAGTGAGAACCGATATTAAAGGAGAAGTGGAAATAGAACACCATGATGATGAGATAAATCAGGAAGCATTAGTTGGTCATGAGATACTTGAAATCCAACAAAGCAGACCTGACATTCAAAATGTAGCAGATGAGGTAAATTTTCAATGTGAAAATGTGACTCAGAGTACTGGACATCAGATGATTACTAGAAGCCAGATTGGAATCTGCAACCCAAAAATCTATGCAAGCCTAGTAATAAATGAATTAGCAGAAACTGAACCAGTCACTGCTGATGAAGCATTGTTAAGTAGCAGTTGGAAGAAAGCTATGCAAGAAGAATATAATGCCATAATAAAAAATAAAACATGGACATTGGTACCACCTAAGGTTGGAATGAAGATTATTGGCAACAAGTGGGTATTTAAGTTGAAGGATGATTTAGAAGGGAGAGTGCACAAGCATAAAGCCAGGTTAGTTGTAAAATGTTTCCTTCAAACTCCTGGAGTAGACTTCAGTGAAACGTTCAGTCCTGTTGTTAAGGCTGCAACCTTGAAAATCATTTAACGTTTGTTGTATCTAAGGATTAGGAGATAAGACAAATTGATATAAACAATGCCTTCCTAAATGGAAACTTGAATGAGATTTATATGAACCAGCCATATGGATTCGTAGATGAAAAACATCATGTCTTTGTACAAGCTAAAGAAGGCCCTATATGGTTTTAAGCAAGCCTAAGAACCTGGCATGATAGGCTGGAGAATACCTTGTTGGAATGGAACTTTGGACAGTCTAGGGCAAATAACTCCATATTCTTCTTGGCAAGTGGAAATGATATACTGTTTGCACTGATATAAGTGGATGATACAGTAATAACATGTAATAATAGCAAAAAATTGCAAGAGTTTATCGACAAATTAAACACCAGTTTTGTACTTAAGGACATGGGGAATCTCAGGCAGTTTCTGGTAATTGAGGTACATAGAGACATAACTGGCTTATACTTGACTCAAAAGAGATATGCTATGGATTTACTCAAAAGGTTTGGCTATGAAAACTTGAAACCAAGTCTAACGCCTATGGTAGTAGGCAAACTAATCTCTATTACTGAGGGACAGGCAATGAAGGATCCAACATTATATAGAAGTGCAATCGGTGGTCTCCAATACTTGGCTCACACGAGACTAGATATCGCTTACTCTGTAAATAGATTGAGTTAATTCCTTCAAACACCAACAAATGCTCATTGAAAGGTGCTTAAGAGAGTGCTTAGGTATCTAAAGGATACACTAAATCATGGCCTTTCTATTCAAAACAATGACGGTCTTGACATCACTGCATTTGCTGATTCTGATTGGGCGTCTTGTCCAGATGACAGAAGGTCCACTGTAGGATATTGTGTATACATTGGAGATAATTTGGTGTCTTGGTGCTATGAAAAACATCATGTGGTGGCCAGGTCGAGCACAGAAGCTGAGTATAGGGCATTGGCTCATTGTACTTCAGAAATCACCTGGATTCAGTCCTTGATGAGTGAGTTGGGAATACCACAGAAATCAACCACAACCATTTGGTGTGATAACCTAAGTGCAAGTGAATTGGCGTCAAATCCAGTTTATCATGCTCGTACTAGCATGTAGAGCTTGATGTTCATTTTATAAGGGACAAAGTACTTAGAGGAGAGCTGAAGATACGGTATGTGCCATCTTCAGACCAAATAATAAACCTGTTAACCAAACCAATTTCTCATTCAAGGTTCCAGTCGACAAGCTTGGAGTGCTAGAAACACACTCCATCTTAAGGGGGGTGTTAGAATGCTTCCACCAGAATAAAAGACAACAATAATTGAATTCCACTAGTTGGTACATTTCCAGATTTTCAGAAATGGAATGTAGAATCAGTTAGCTACCTGGAAATTTAATTCTAGAATGTTCATTACATGTATAGCTGATTGTATATATAAACTGTGTAATATGAATGTAAAGTAGAGAAGAAGTTGTTTAATTTTATCTCCAGATTTTAACTATCCACGACTAGATGCTAATGACACCAATATGGATAACTAATTGACATTCAGCTGTAAGGATTTAATGTGTCTGTATTGGTTGCAGTTGTCATGGAGCATGATTCCTATTGCGATGATCTACAAAGACCACGAGATCGAAATATGAGGTTATTTTGTAAGCTACCTAATCAGGTCTAGAACACGGGCATCCTTATCGACTGTTCATGATCATTGAGGCTTGTAAAGATGCGATTATTATTCGTCTTGGCATATTACTAGAATGATGTATGTTGTTTATTCCCACTACGGAGTCCTGACCATTACGAGCGCGAAATGTAGCCTACATTCATTTTCCACCTTCTCATCGTGACCATAAACCGCCGTAAGGACCTATAAAAAGAGATATGGAAGGCAAATCTAAGGTATGAGACATTTTAAACATCATTAACGCTCAACACATAAAGATGTTCTTAATTGTTTTGTGTTTAATTTTCTTTTATAACCGGTAATTATCACTTAATCTTGCATTAGTGTATAAATGGGTGAGTTTTCAACCCTGCAAGTCCAAGTAGGATGAGACTCTATAGCCAGTCACACGATCAATCAACCAGCATCAGCAATAAATTATCTATATATTGTTAAGTCTTTCACGTGACTTTCACATACAATTTTATGTTTAGATTTTATATTTAAATGTAAATTTTTATTCAAAAATTTAGAGTGAGATATGACTTTTCGAGAACAAAATGACTTATTGGAGGCCGTTTCAATATTGAAATTTGATTGTGCAACTAAATTTAAAAGTTAACAGGGAACTTACTGATTTAAACAAGCATAAAGTTAACTTACAATTAAAACAAGAGTAATGNTTTAGATTTTATATTTAAATGTAAATTTTTATTCAAAAATTTAGAGTGAGATATGACTTTTCGAGAACAAAATGACTTATTGGAGGCCGTTTCAATATTGAAATTTGATTGTGCAACTAAATTTAAAAGTTAACAGGGAACTTACTGATTTAAACAAGCATAAAGTTAACTTACAATTAAAACAAGAGTAATGTTATTTAGTGTCAGTGGGATTGTAACCCCATTTTAGATGATATTGATGTGACATTAAATGATAGTGAAATTAAATGACTTATTTAATTTCATCTTCCATTTAATCTATTATCTAGTGTCTCCTAGATTGGATTACAACTCCAATAGACTACAAGTGTGTTTGAGCCATATTATTTTGAAAAAATGTGTTCTGGAATAGTAGATTGATAGAGA